>JAQMYJ010000038.1:20966029-20977596 GCA_030014305.1 Clarias laeviceps
AAAAACCCACTGACTGATCTTACCGCTTTGGCCTTGAGACTCAGAATCATCCTAAAAAATCCGGAAGAGAGAGATCAACCAGGTACAAGTAAAACTTAACTGCACTTATTGATTAAAGTTGGACAGACACAAACACCAACTCACATTACTGGACTCTTCTGTCTTTGGGGCTGGAGGAACTTTCTCCCCTTTATCTGCTGCTTTCCTCCTGGACACGGACACACAAATACACATATAATTAATCTCATTAATAGTTAAGATAGAACAGAATAGCTAATACTCAGACTGTTGCAGTCTAGGAGAAGAAATGTCTGCTAACTGTTCCCTTTAGCAGTGTGTGTGTGTGTGTGTGTGTGTGTGTGTGTGTGTGTGTGTTATGTACCGCCGTGCAAGTATGGCACTCATTTCTCCCATCAGGCCTCCACCTCCTCCGCTGGGCCCGGACCCACTGCAGCGGCTCAAGTCAGGCTTAGCAGGAGCAGCAGCAGCAGGAGCAGAAGGAGCGGCAGTACCACCTTCATCCTGCTGAGGGCAATGTATACACACACTTCAATACAATACAGCGAGAATCCTGAAAGGAAACCTGTATATATATAAAAATTTCTATTCATACCTTGTTGACTTTGCGTAGTTTTGCGCCTGCAAGAGCAGCAGCAAGTCCTCCTCCCGCCATCCCTCCTCCTCCTTCTCCTCCTCCACTTCCCCCACTTGAAATAGAGGGAAGGGGTGGTGGTGGTGGCGGTGCACCTCCACCAGGAGGTGGGGGACCGGGTGGTGGGGGGGGTCCACCTCCGACAGCGGGAGGTGGGCCGGGTGGAGGAGGAGGTGCAGGGGGGGCTGGGGGGCCTCCGGGCGCAAGAGGAGGGGCAGGAGGAACCATCGCTGTGGGATGAAGATTATAAATATAATCCAGACAGAGGAAACAACATACCTGCCTTCTCTTCCCATTAATAATGTGTGAGTGCGTATAGTGACTAAAGCCCTGAGTAATAAAATCTGTCCTTGGAGATCTGATCACTACAAAATGTACAGGTGGATTGTGTTATTATATTTTGGTGCTGAAACTGCTTGACAGATCTGCAGCCCTAATGCAATTCAAACAAACTCACTACAACCTAGAAATCAAAGAAAGTGATGAAAAAGTGAAATATGAATTTAGTTACTGCCCGATTGAGTGTGTGTGTGTGTGTGGGGGGGGGGGGGGGATTGACAAATGTAACATGGTTCCTGAAGTACATTAACTTCCCTACAGTAACTCTTCTGGATAAACTTGGAGCTTATACACTTTCCAATTATCTGTATAAAAGAGAGTAACTGACAACTGAGCTGTTCAAATATGATTTAAACATTACATACAAAAAGAATACCAAATGTTCTAATCAGATCATATGTGCAAGCAGCAGGAGGGTATTAATGCGAATGTATGTTGAGGTGGAATTGAAACAGAGGAACATGTGTGTAAAGGTAAAGTCATTTGAAGTGGCCCTAAACCCAAAACAAACTGAACTAACACAAAATTTACACTGACCTAAAGCAGCCTGTCTCTCTCTCTCCTGTCTCTCTCTCTCCTGTCTCTCTCTCTCCTGTCTCTCTCTCTCTTGCCATTCTCTTTCCTGTCTTTCACGCTCCTGTTGCTCCAGTCTCTGTTGTTCCAATCTGCAAAAAATAAAAATAAAAAAAAAAAAATAGGTTACACACACGAGCACATTATGTTCAGGAGTTCAAACATAGTAGACGGAGTCAGAGTGACTCCAAACATTTCTCGTTCAGGGCTGGATGTGAATACCTATAGAGTCACAAACTCATATTTGGCCAAAAGGAAGAACGAGACAAAACACATACTTATGGACCTCTAATTGTATAATAACTCCATGTATTAGTACGTTTCAACTGGAAACAATTAATTAACCTTAAATGTTGGCGTGAGTAGCTTCTCATCTCCTATGGTCATAAAAACACATGTTACCGTGTTTAAAAACAAAATCGAATTATTGGCCTGCATCAAGCAAAGTATCTAAGGAGATTGGATTTGGGTTTCAAACGGTCATGTAGTCTGTTGAGTCCAAATTGACCCGATTCCAGAGTGATGGCTGTATCCAGGCAAGAAGAGAAGCATCACTCAAAGTGTCCACTGTACAAGTCTCCTGAGACACTGTTACGATCTGGGGTTGCTCCAGTTGGTCTAGACGAAGCAACGCTGTGTGGCAGTAAAATGAACTGAACGACCAGGTTATTTCATCAATGGATTTTTTTTTCTTCCCTGATGGCACAGGTATATTCCAGGACTCAAATTGTAAAAATGTGGTTCTGGGAGCACGAGGAATCATTTTTCACTCCCAAATTAACCACCACAGAGTCCTGAGCTTAACCACACTGAAAGTCTTTGGGATGTGCTGAAGATGACTCTCCTCAACGGTTTGTCTTTCCAGCCACCAATACAAGATCTCACAGATTAACACGACTCTGGACTAAAATAAATGGAACAACACAACTCAAACAACATGACTGCAAATGCACACCAAAGTCAAGCTAAATGTGGTAAATATTAGTTATATAATCCTATTAAAAATATTATTTCTTTTTTTTTTTTTGGCCAGGCAGCGCACAAAAGAAATTAAATCACAAATTAGTAAATAAACTATTTAGGCTACATGTTTTGTATGTTTTAAGAAACAAATCGCAAATCTCAAGGAGAAAATACTTAGTCTATGTAAAACATCATTCTAATTGAATACAATCTCTTTCAATGAATTTATCCCCACTTGTTTTGTATGATCCCTGAATGTACTCTTCACACACACTCTGAATGATCAATGACTAAAGTCGCTAATTGACTCCCTCAATAAAACTAGCTGACCCACTAGTTAGTTAAATACTGTATTTTGTTTTCATTTGTTATTACTTTGTTCTATATTATCGGGGGGGGGGGGGGGGGGGAAATATGGAAAAATTTATGATATAAATATTTCTGCAAGGCTCTGTATCTGTATCGTTATAATTCATACTGTGAAAATGATTCTTGTGATATATTGTCTACCTTCTTTGCTGCTCCAGCTCCTCTTGGGTTGGTCCATTGGACATACGGGAGGCTGCAGGATAACCTACAGAAACAACCACATTTACATCATCATTATCAGATGTCAGAAGTTTTATGTAATATTATGGTTTTTTTTTTTTTATTTTGTATAAGAAAAACCACACCATCTATGAGAGATGTTTTGTCCTCCATTTAACCCCAGCTATTTAAGTCATCCCAGTATTGGTAATAATTAGGTGCACATTTTCTGCAAAAATTCTGTATTTTTGCAGTCTATATCCATAATAAAGCAGCACATATTTGAGCTTCGGGTTAAAATACGGGTTACTGCAGCTGTGGAATTTTTATTGTACAATTATGCACGTTTATACTGTAATAATCTGCTACAATGGTGTTCTAAATTAAGAGCAAAGCCTTTCTCCATTAGCTACTGCTGTATAGTAAGATACCATAAGACTGTAAGGTGAGCCTTATATTCCGACGTACCACTAGTATACTATTTATGGATGAGCCACCACAACAAAAAGCTGTCTGCTTTTTACCTGCGTCAGCACTGAGCACTTCAAGTGCATGCAGCATGCCATTGGCGAAAAGCGCGGCGTCCTCCTTACTACCAAAATTTAGTCCCCAAACTTGCCGTGCATCTCGCCACTGATGGAAATTCGGCGTGGCCTGATTGTATTTCAGCCCTTTCATAATTGGACAGTTCATCACCACCTGGAAACCAGAGAAATCAGTAATCATGTCTCATGCCCATTTTTTCTTATGCACAAATCTGAATAAAACTCTTTTTCCCCACCCAAACATTTATCAGTTAGAGAAAGACTCAGACAACAGACAACCAGCAGATGGCGCCACTACAGCTGAGAGGCAAGAGAAGAGAATGACAAAATACAAGAGAGGTGTATCTGTAATGTGTGCGGACTGTTCACTTGTCTGTTTGCTCCGTTTTAAAGCGCTGCATTCCAGAAAGAACGGCAGTGAGACAGAGTAAGAGTGTGAGAGTGCAAGAGAGAGAGAAAGAGAGAATCTTTTTTTATTCCTAACCCACAGAAATATAACCCAGTTTAAAATAAATTAAAACACAAGTTAGAACCTGTTAGACGGGCAGAGAAAGAGAGAGAGAGAGAGAGAGAGAGATGAGGGCGGGTTGAGAAACTGTGGAGAATAAGAAGATAGAGGGAATTCCCTAACAGGCACAGGAAGTGGTGTGAGTGATTACAGGAAACAGAATCCACTTTAGGACAGATAGATGTGGTTCTCTGGGGAAATGAGAGAGCATGAGCGAGAGAGAGATTATGATGGGAGGGACAGAGAGACAGAAGTGGGGGGTTGATGAGATCACAACGTTTCTCACTGATCTTCTCTCTACAGTATTAACAGAGAAGACCTACACAGTTCTGACCTGGTTACAGTCGACACTGGAGATTAGCGGTCAAACCTTCAGTTCTAGCTGTGTGTGTGTGCACGAGTGTAAAAAAAAAAAAAAAAAAACAAAACTACATCATGTGTAGGTTTTCAGCCCTTTGTCAGAGGAATGTGTGTAGATGTTTAACCCTTAATGCTATGAACACTCGGACTCTGGGGACACCGGGCTTGTCCAAACACAAAAACAGTATCTTTAAAAATATATAGCTTTTTTAAAAGTAAAAGGGCCAATAGAACGCTTTTTCATTGCTACACTTACAGTAGTATTATTTACCCAAAATAAATTAAGTGTCTCACTGAGAAACTAAAAGAAACCTGGGTGTGTGTTTGGGGGAGATGCTGTGGCGTGTGGCTACACTCAGGGCTGTCTTTACGCGTGTACATGTGCTTTCTGCAACACTGTTCTTAAAGGGACGCCCAAACATTTTAGTCTGATCTCTATTTATATGACAAATGGCACAGCACAATCGAAATTACCACACTGAAAAATATATACGAGACTCCATGTGCTGAGAAAGTACTGAAAAATAAAGCAATTCATTTACTTACTAAGGGCACTTCTGTACTTCTCCTCCATTAATAAGGTGCATGATAAAAACTACAGCTATTAACAGGAAAAATCATGAAATGAGACGAACATGCCAAACAGGTTTCCATGCATAAATAATAATAATAATAATAATAATAAAAAAAACTCTAATAAACAAATCTACATATATATAAATAAAAGAAAGGTTTTGCAGGAGCAGCAGGAGCAGGAGCAGAAGGAGCCCGAAACTGTCTGCATGTCCGTATGTCTGTCCAGCCAGATTTTGTCACAGTATTACCGCAAAACTGTCTGTACAGTATTTAATGAAACTTGCCAGGCACCAGGTGTAAGATAATAAGTTGGAGAGTTCTGCCGTACAGAAAGACAGGCCGACATGTACGTGGGCTTCAACCTGAAATAATAATATCACTGATTACATTACAGCTGATCAGTTTACTTTTAGCTTTAACCTTTAACCCATCCCGTCAATGATGGGTACCAATGCTAGTCTTAATATAAAGACATATTTTACTAAAGATCGAAACCTTTATTAACAGCAATACATGTATTCATATACGGGATTTAGAATTTTTTCCAGTTCTTTCATTATGAACACAAGTATCCCTTTACTATGTCGTTACTAGTGAAAGCCTGCCTCAACACCAGACTCGTCACTGTGACAGTGTTTGATTAATAAAAAAATCTACCCTTCCCTGAACGAAGAGCGAGTGTGTGCAATCACATTCTGATTAATTAAACCCACCGTCATTGCCTGCGAACATACACAGGGATTACAGTGAGGGCGCGCGCCGCTTTCAACTTAATTGTTCCTCTAGACTGACAGACAGACGCTTTATTGATCCCAAAAGAAATTTCAAAACATCCAGTGGCAAGGACAGTAACACAAAAATTTAGTTACAATTGCAATTTGTCACTCAGTAACAAATTAAAAAAAAATATTTAAATAAAGCATATAAAACATATATAGATATATATGTATAAAACGAGATGAAAGTGTGCGGAATATTGCAAATTGAAATGTGCAGTTACACATAGCAATTAAACATGACAGCAGTGCAAAAAGGAAGGGAGCAGGTTAGAGTTAGCAAGAGGTTTGTTGTATATTTTTGAACTTTGAATAAGAGACAAAACACCTTCTCGCTAATGTTTTCCCAAATTCTACAACAAATAACCTGGAAACTCATTAAGCACTTTCCAAATTAAAAGCATGCTATGTTTGGTTATGAATTAACTAAATATAAAAAGCTCTCCACTTGTTTATTAACTTAGCCTAATTAATGAAGTTAAATCTATAATTAAAGTAAGACACTCCGCTAATTATAAGTTCATCATTATAATCATAGTTTGTGATGCAATATATTGGTTGGTCAGTTTAACACAGTATTAGCAAGACATTGACCATTTCTCTAAAAAAACATTAGGCACCTTTACCTGGACCCTAATATTCTAATATTACTAATATAATATTATACCTGGACACTAATTATCAAAATAAAAACACGTCATATAAACACCTCATTTGAAAAAGTCTGACCTGATCAGAATGAATTTCCATTTAGAATTTGATAATCTATCCAATAAGTAACTACAGTGCCTTTCACACCCTTTGTATTCATACCCTTTGAACTTTCCCACACTTTACTTTACAACCACAAATGTAAACATATTTTAATGAGATTTTATGTAATAGACCAACACAAAGTGGCACATAATTGTGAAGTGGAAGGAAATGATAAATGTTTTCTTTTGTTTGTTTGTTTTACAAATTAAAATCTGAAAAGTGTATTGTGCTTTTATATTCAGCCCCCTTTACTCTGATACCCTGAACTAAAATCCAGTGGTACAAATGGCCTTCAGAAGTCACCTAATTAGTCCAACTGTGTGTGTGTGTGTAACGATCCTCCAGGATAGTGACCCTCCACCAGATTGTCAAGACTTGTGCAGACTTCTACGTTTTCCCTGTTTTTGGCTCCATCCATCTTGTCATCAAGTCTGACTAGCTTTCTTGTCCCTGCTGAAGAAAAGCATCTCCACGACATGATTCTGCCACCACCATGTTTCACAGTGTTTTGTATTTAGGCCAAAAAGTTACATATGACCAGAACATTTGCTTCATGAACACGTCACAAACTGCAAACGAGTCTTCTTATGGCTTTCTTTCAACATTGGCTTTTCTTCATGCCACTCTTCCAAAGCCAGATCTGGGAAGTGTATGACCAATGCGAACCGATTCTCCTACCCGAGCTGTGGATCTCTACCGCTCCTTCAAAGTTACCATGGGTCTTTTAGCTGCTTCTCTGATTAATGCTGTTCTCCAGGTTACACAGTGCCCCTGGAGAAGATAAGGTTGAAGCCTTGATCAAGATCTCAACAGTGGAAGCTTAGCAGTGCTGAAGACTGAACCATTTGAGACAACACTGCCACTTCTGACTTTACTTCACTCACTGATTATCTAACCCTGTGGGCACCCTGGCATGCACCTTCTGTCAAACCTGCTTCTATTGAGAACGGCTATTAATTAGGTAATTAGCTTAATAATGTGTGCTGGAAGCTTAAAAAAAACACTACAATCTACAGAGCAGGGCTTCCTCCAGGATCAGGACTGAGAACAACTGATCTTACCAAGCACAGGTGAGACTGAATCCTTGTAACCAATCATAACACAGAAGGTAGAACCTAACCTAAGCTCAAATTTGGAGGGGGAAAAAAAAAAATCATCAGTTTGTGATCATATTTCTGACTGATTAAAAACACAGTGGGCAGAACTAATTTGCACATTCCAGAAATACTTGTGTTCTGATTAAATGCTTTGAGCATGTTAACACACATCTTACTGGATCAGCCTCCCTGTAAACAGTTCCGTGGAATTTTTCTAATCACAATGATTTCAATCAGGTTGCAGTAATTAGTTTAGATCACATAGACTCGGTCTGGTGGTGATCGTATAAATTCCCTAGGAAGAGTGTATCAGATTCCTTCGGGTGTGTTTTGGCGAACGACACAAAATAACCTACTTCCTGTTGAGTTAGCCTTCACATACTATGATGACATAGGGCTGATGTCATGGTGCTTGGGCCCTAAATAATAACTGAAGCTGCTGGGCTGTGTGCTGAAACTGCTTTCTGAAAGTATAGTCTATTAAAACCATTTAAACAGTTTGTAACAGAAATAGATTAAGATAAAAAACAGTTAAGACTGGCGTCTGTACTGAAATAAAAAAACGTCTCCTCTATGATTAAACTCTCAAATTGAACAACAGTAGATATAATTTAACACAACTGAGTTTTTTTTCCTCCTGTACATCTCGTTCGCTTCACACACACGTCAACGTCATCACATTATTGTGTGCAGGAGATCAGGATTGAGATCAGGATTGTGTTAATATAAATCTATTATTTAAAGTATGAGGCTTTAGAACAGCTGTAACGGCCAGTCTAATCCTGCGGGATTGCATACTTGCTTCCTTTTCATTCTAACTCACTGCGAAGAAACACACAGTGAGGGTGACGTAAGGGTGATGTAAACCATGGCAACTCGATAAAAATAAAATGGTAAGCACCCGTCCATCATTAAACGTGGGTGAGTTAAAACGCTCTGTTCATGAGAGCACTCTGGGTTTATTATAATTCACCACAAGCCTTCTTTTTCCTCCCCAAACACTTTTCAAAACAAGATCATCTTATACGTATCATTCCTACAGCTAAACATGGAACTCATAGTTTTTCAGCTTTTTTTGTCAGTGTGTAAATAAGTATGTGGCATCACCTCCTAAAAAACATTATGTCCAAGTTTGAATACTTATGTAGAAGCGTAAACACACTCATATAAATGATCCAGAACTAATTAATTTTCCACTAGTAAACATGAAGTTTTGTGTCAGTATGATCTAAAAGTGACAATGAAAGAGAGAGACAGAGAGAGACAGGGGCGTGTACCTGCTGGTCTGGCTGCATCTTCCTCCCGACTACCCTGAAGCTGTTGTTGGTGGGGTTGTGGTAGATCTGGACACGACTGAAGGTCTGAGCGCCAGTGCCAGCCGGCACCCAGCGCTTCCCAGGTTCATCGTACACCATCACAGTAGCCCTCGCGTTACATACACTCAGTTCACTGAGAGACAGACAGGCATAGAGACAGACAGAGGAATAAGGGGAGAGAGAGAAGATTGAAATGATATTGATGCTTAAACATGCAGTGTTCGTCAGTATGACTCACGTAAACGCGAGTTACTTCACTTATATTGATCAATTGAGTTTCAGCTGTTGGGAGAAAAGTGCTCAAAGCTCCATCTTTTTTCCAGACCCATCAATCCTACATCGCCTTCTAATTCACTCAACGGCCTCACATCATGCACAGGCACGGAGTGAATTCTTACAGGACAAAATGGTACAGCTGAATTCCTAGCTTGTAATTTAAGTAAATTTAATTAGATGTATTAACCAAGGCAGCGTGGTGATACAGCGAGTAGCAGCACTGTGGCTTCACACCTCCAGGGCTGGGGGTTGGAATGACGTCTCCGGTCAGTAAGTGTTTGTGCAAATGTGGTTTGCAGGTTCTTCCTTTGCTTGGTGTGTTTTCTCCAGGTTTCCAAATCGTCTGTAGTGTGGTTACCCCTTCCACTGTTTGTTGGCCCTCCATCCAGGTTGTTCCCTGCCTTGTGCTCCAACTTTCCCAAGGCCCACCCTTGACTGAATAAGCAGTGCTTGTTACAGTGAGATGCTTATTAAAGAGCAAAGACCCTAAACGCAGAGTACTGCTACCTGAGGTCATGGTGATCTTGCCTGACAAAGCATCCTTCCTAATGTCCTGATCTTGCTCTATCGGAACATCATCTGTGTTGTCCCCTGGAAGCAGCACTACGAGGACAAATATTCACTTCTGATGAAAAAGTGAAGACAGCGAGGCATTCGTGGCTCACAGCTCACATTTTAAATGAAGGAACACGAAAAGCTTGTTAACAGATGGACAAAGTGTATTAAAAACTAAAATTATTTAGTTGAAAAAAAAATGTACGCATTTTATTTTTCTAAAAGTTCAAATTAGACAAGTTTAATTTTGCCAGTTCGTCCCATGTCCGCATAGGTTCACTTCAGGTTCTCCTGTTTTTCTCCCACCTGAAGTGAACCTGGGACAAACAGACAGATCTACACACGGACGGAGAACCCGAGCTCTTGATCTAGTCGGTACCCTGGAGTTATGAGACATCACATCACCCTCTGTGCCACTATGCTACGCCTGGCATATTTTTACTTCCATAAAGCACCACAGCATGCAGCATGGTTTATTTTATTCTGTTGCAGAACGTTTTATACACACAGCACAGCCTGGAGACCACCTTCATGTCCAAATCATCGTCTCTGACACAGAAATATTTCTTTTCTTTGCATTTTCAAGTCATCACAGTCATCGGGCGCACAGTCACTATAAACAATAAACCTTTATTAAACACCACACACACACACACACATCTCTCAATCCCAGTGTGTTCCAAATATAGACTTTATGTGCAAGGACAAATTTATAACTTAAGAAATAGGAAATCTGATTAAAGAGTAAACAGGAAGTGCAGTGTGAGGAGTGTTTGGGAAAATTACTGTATAAGGACACGCACACACACTCACTCACTCTCTCTCTCTCTCTCTCCATTGCCTCATTCCTTCTATCTCCAAGTCGCCCAATAGTTTTATCACTCGATCTTCCACTTCCTGTGACATCATTTTGTGGCCATTGCCCCCTTCCTGTTGCCAGGAATTCCAAATAAGGCTCTTCAACAAATTCCAGACACACATACACACTCTCCCTCGGTGCCTAACTCTCTCATACTATGCACAGTAAAGGTGAGCCGGTTCCCAAACTTTCCTGTGATATACTTTCTACACTGTCTGGACATATTGGTCTCTTTTCGCCAGTCGATCTGTCCGTCTTTCCCATGTTCGGATCCTGGAAGTGGTCCATATGTGAAATATTACCCTTTCGATATAGAACAATGGTTTCGTTATCATCATCATTACATGGTGACCACTTCACTGCAAACATGTGCGAGTGTAAACGGCTGGATTGAGACATGTCGTGGTAACACATTTGTGAATCAGAACTATCTGTCTGCTCTAGTGCTGTGACTAACACTCCTCCGTTTTCTCCTCTGGTATTCTCTCCCTCGTTCCTCTGACGTGTCTGTGCTTGCATAGGCTTGAGCTGCAGGCCACAGACTTTACTTACTCACTCACACTCGCGTGCACACACACACACAGAATCAAAGCCATGTTATTCACTCTGCATTCTCACCCTATAGTTTTTTTCCGGAAAGTATTAAACTTATTCAGATATGTAATTAGGGCTCTTGGTGTTCGTGTCCTACACGGTTGCTCCCTCTGTATTAATGCACTAGAAGCGTAAACAGCATTCCTGTACTTCCTTTTTTGGACAGTTGAACGAGTGCAGTGTTTCTCTTACTTAATTCCTTTTGCAGGCTGTAGTGCATACACACACACATACACACACATACACACACATACACACACATACACACACATACACACACATACACACACATAC
>JAQMYJ010000038.1:20993149-21005898 GCA_030014305.1 Clarias laeviceps
TGTTAAAATTAAATAAAAAAAAAAAAAAAAAAAAAAAAAAAAAAAAAAAAAAAATATATATATATATATATATATATATACACACATATACATACATACATACACAGAATATATATATATATATATATATATTAGATAGATGGAACAGGTGAGAGGGGAAATGAGGATGCTGTTGAGGTTGTTGAATTTTAAATTGTATCCTTAGGCATCTTGTAGCCTGTTGCACTAAAACATTTGTTACTGTTTCTTTAATTTATGTAGATCTACATTTTATTTCATATAAAGAAATGAGAGGTGGCTGAAGTTTGTGCATGGCACTGTAAATATGAGAACATGACAACACACCTTCTTACAGCGAGACACACTCCACACTGGCAGTGAGTGCAGTTAGTGTGGACGTAGAGTGCTGTATTCAGTGGGTAAAATCACAATTATTACCTGTCGAAGGCTTTGACTCGACCCAGCAGCTTCTTGTTGTTGCGGCAGTTGATGAGCACCTGCGTGTTGTTCTTGACGGACTGCGTGAGGACGGACAGCGGCCCGGTGTTGAACTCTTCTTCCTCACGTTTCTGCAGCTCCTCAGGGGTCATCTCCGATTTTGGTTTGTTCAAAAGACTCCTACAAAACAACAGCACCACATTAAAACTACACACATACACGGGTTCAACGACAGTGTGAGATTTAGTTACTGAGATCAAATAAGGAATTTGTTTTCTCATATGCCGTGTGGAGGCCTCTTTAATTTAAAACTTCTTGTTGTTTCAAAAACACTTAGAGATTTAAATACTGAGGTAATGTAAATGATGCAAATACTAATATAGTGAGAAAATCAAGTTATTTTTCTATCTAGAGAGAGAGAGCGTTACTTGCTGATACTGATTACGGTCTTGAATGAATGAATGAATGCATAAAGAAATGAACTGCCAATAGTCTATAAATTTTACCCAATAAATAGCGAATCAGTAGTAAACCCACATCTATTCACGATCCACTAACATGTTCTGATTAGCTTTACTAAACCTTTTAAACAATACAAAACTAGCCATGTTGCTACACACAGCCTACACAGTTACTGCACGTTTAATGTGATATCCACCGCTTTCATTAAAACACCCTTAGAATGATACATGCCACACTGTGACTGTGAGAAAAGGGGAAAAATGCACTTACATTTTGTTTAATCTTCCGTTCCAACTCTGACGGATAAAGAAAGTAGCCGATCTGCTAACACGCCGACTGAACGTCGTGGGCAATGGCGCTACTTCCGGTTCTAAACCGCCTCAATCCAAAATACTTCCGGATCAGCGGGTTAGCGTTTTTTTTTTTTCTTCGATGGCCTACATTTGGTTTCGGCCTTCGTTCACGAGAGATTTCAACATAAGTTTTTGACTCGAACACACTTTGTACATTATTTTCTTATTTGTTTTCTCATATACTTAGTACCCACTTAATGCTTCCCCATGATTTAAGAGGCTAAAGCATCCCTGCCAGCCCTGATATAAATATACAATTGCAGCATGTGCTCTCTTCCCTGAATAGAATTCACATTAACATATTCCATTAACATTCTGCTAATGTCATCTGTTTTACCTACTAGTATAACTAGCAACACATGTAACCTTTGAAGAAACATTGATATATTGCACATAGCCTCACATTAGGGCAGAGGGAAGCCTACACAGGAAGGCTGCACACCAGGGAGGAAGATGTATTTTCAGTTGAAAAAAGAAAATAACTGCTCACCACTCACTCCTTTTCCATTTACCTTTTAAAATAACCTTTACATTTAAAAATATGTTTTTAAAAGTCAAAAAATGGAGGAAGTGAAACATAAGATCGAGAGAGAGATAGAGCTCATACACAAAGAGGGAAAGGTTGATTTTGGTGAAGCAAGTTGTAGCCCACTACATTTACTAAAACTGTGTTAATTACCTTTGTGTTATTTTTGCATTTTATTAAAGGGTTAAACTGTAGAATTTAGTCTATAATAATAAAGAGATGTCGCACCATTTTTTGACCTTAGTATTATGTCTGTTATGTCCTACAGGATGTGGCCATCCGTCCATCTAGGGCCAATGGTGATCATTATATTTATTTCCATTTTTATGACCTCTGGTCAACATTCACATTCACACACTATGGGCAATTTGGGAATGACAATTGGCTTAATCTGCATGTCTTTGAACCTGTGTTCCTGGAGTATACCCACCAAACATAGGCAGAACATGCGAGACCCCGAGGCAGGAATCAAACCCGGATCGCGGAGATGCAAGAGACAGTGCTAAGCACTAAGCCACCGTGCTGCTAGAGTATGTGTACACCTGACTGTATGTGCTTACTGTATTTGCCTTCCCATTCCAAATGTAGTGCTCTTTAAGATGATATAATAACTGGAAAGGCTTTCCATTAGACTTTGGATCGTAGCTGTGGGGATTTGTGTTCATTCAAGAGTATTAGAGAGGTAAAGCAATGACGTGAGGAGAGGACACCAGGGGTGCATTCGGCATTTCAGTTCATCCCAAAAGTGTTCAGGGGTTCTTTCACTAAAACGATGCCAAATCAAAAAATAGGCTAGCTGTTTCACCACAAACAGAAGCAAATGGGTTAAATAGTCAAACACTCATAAGTACAGAAAGCAGCACCCTCTTTTGCCCCCTCAAACCACCTTACCACCTTACCTTATCATGTATAAGGTCTAAGCCAGAGGTTATCTTCAGAAAGGAATACACTGCTCAATTTTAAAAGAGTAAATTTATTTACAGCAGCAGTGCCAGTCCCAAGCCCGGATAAAATGGGAGGGATGCGTCAGGAAGGGCATCCGGCGTAAAACCTGTGCCAAGTTGCTGTGCGGACTGGATATTCCGCTGTGGCGACCCCTTGCTGGGAGCAGCCGAAAGACTAACAACAACAACAACAACAACAGTGATAGAGATCAGATTAAAATAATCACTATGAAATAATGAAGTCATTTATTACACATAATGACAGCAAAAGTATGAACTTACCATTCCTTCAGGAGACACCCTTCACCGTTCTGATGTTAAATGACCTTCTGTTTCTGTTGTTAATCCACCAAGGTAATTCTGTCTTACTTCCATAATTTCATACAAACAATACAATCTTCTTGCACAAATCACATACTGTATGCCCTTCCTGTCTTTTGCACAGAATTGCAAATGCTCCCATTAATTAGGGTAATGAATTTCATCTTTCAGCTTTATTAAAAGAGTCATGTGTGTAAATCCTGATATAATCTCCTGATGCACCTCTGTAGAGTTTATGAAATAGAGAAAAAGCTGTGGTGTCACACAGAGTCAAAAATGGTCACAATAAAGCTGTTACTCCTAAACATTCAAATAAAAAAAATCATTTGCACAATGGGGGCATGGTGTCCTTGAGGTCAGTGTTGCTTCACACATCCACGGATGTGGGTTTCTGTACTCTGGTTTCCAGAGGCAGTCTGGCGTAGACTGATTGATGTTTCCTTGCTCATGTGCTCATGTGCAGCTGTACCCTGCTAAGTGTTGGCAGGCACCTTGGATGCACCCTGCTTCATGCCTTGAGTTCCCCGGCATGGGCTCCAGGCTACACATGACTCTAGCGCAACAAAAGACATAGAGAGAATGAATAAATAAATTAATGAACTTTAACAAACATTAATGAGGAATAACTTTATTATTATTATTATTATTATTATTGGAAACTAATATTTGTGGGAAAGATAAACATTGCAAAGTCATAACTACGAAGTCATGCAGTATTTAAAATAATATTAAGGGTTTGTTTTATTTCCCATTTACATCCTTAGAAATCTTTAGAATTGACTACAAAAGTCACTGTAACATGTACATAAGTAGGTTCTCTGAACAAGTATAACTACACCTGATCCACTGCAATGCATGTCCAATCAAATATGGGGACTGTAAGTAAGTATTGTATAATATAATGTAATATACAAATAAAAGAATATTTTTCTTTTTCTTTGTCTTTTAATATCTCCCACTTATTCTCTTTCTTCTTTAATTTTCTCATATTTACTTTATACAACACTGTACATTTCGATTCCGCTTATAACTGTTTACAATGTTTATGCTGTTGATAATGTTTTTACACTGCCTCTTTAATTCTGCACAGGTCTGCTGCTATCTGCATAACTTTAATGTTTAATGTTCTACCCCATCACACCCCATATCCTATGTTATTTTTCATAAATCTTTTTTTATATTTAGGGCCCAAGCACTATGACATCAGTATGGTGATGACATGACTATGATGTCATCACCATCGCTCAGATAATCCTGTTTTAATAGGGCCCTCTTGTTCTTCTAAGGAATTTTTAGGGCCCAAACACTATGACATTGGCAGGATGACGACATGACTATGTCGTCATCGCCATCACCCTTATAAAGCTGTTTTAGCAGTTCTGATGTCATAAATTTACGAGGGACCTATTGTTCTTCTAAGGATTGTTGATGTTGGTCTTTCAGCTGCTCCCGGCCAGGTGTCACCAAAGCGGACCATACGGTCCACACATTTTAATAGATTTTTTTCAATCATCCTTGCCCTTTAAGGGGTCTTAACATGCAAAAAAAAAGCATGAAAATAGGCACACAGGTTGGAATCTGCTGCCATTAGTATGCCTGCGAGTTTGGCCTTCACAGGAGATTTTGCTGCATAGCTCATACACATTTGCACGTATACATGTCAAAGTCGGTACACTTCTAGATCTCATTGAGCTGAACAATTATCACCATGTCATGGGCTCAACTCAACAGGAGGTCAGATATTTTGGGTCATTTGCAAAGTGCACATTTATGGCATCAGCACTACTAAATACACACACTTCACATCATAGACACACGCATGTACACACATACACTACACACACTACACACACACACAATATACACACACATACTTCACATGCACACATCGTACACAAACATACTACTCACACACATACTACTTATCTTCTACACACACAACACATATCCTACACACACACTACACTTGCAGAAGCAGCAATGATTGGCACAAGGCACACAAGAAAGACACATCCAGCCGTGACGATGCCTTAACCCCATGTCATATTCAGTGTCAACAGCATCTGGGGGTTTTTAGATGTCTTAGCGTGCTCAAAAGACACACAGGTTGTGCAGCACCCTGTACCACACACACACTACACACACGCTGTACATTCTACAGACAGACTACACACACTACACACACTATTTGGAGGTCTTACATGTTCAAAAGGCACAAAGGTTGTGTAGTGTGCCAGGTGGCGATGGCACAGGTACTTGGGCCCGCTCATCGTTGCTTGCAACTATATTCATTATTTTGTGATTTTAATTATTCTTGCACAAACAAGTTTGAATGTAATGAATGTACAGAGTATGTATAGTTGTGCTCAAAAGTTTGCATAGCTTGGGAGAATTTGCAAGATGTGTACCATTAGTTTTGTAAAAACATAAGTTTTGAAAACATAAATGAGAAGGCAAAACAAATTTTATTTCTTATAGGACTTATATGTAAGGCATAACACAATGGCACAATCATCAACCAAAACATAGCAATAAAGAAAATTAGGAAATAATCCCTTTTCAAAAGTTTGCATACCTTTAGTTCTTAATTTTGTGTATTACCCACTTTAGCATCAATGATGGCATGCATCTTAATTGTGCATGAGATCCTTATTTCTCTCAGGTGATATTGCTGCCCATTCTTCTTGGCAAAAATGCCTCCAGTTCCTATAAATTTTTGGGTTGTCTTGCATGTACTACATGTTTAAAATCTCCCCAAAGTGGCTTAATAATACTGAGGTCAGGAGCCATTGGAGGGTCAACTTGGCCTTGAGCTTTGGATCATTGTGATGGTGAAACATCCAGGAGCGTCCCATGTGCTCTCGTGCTGTAGAATGCACATTGTCTGCCAGTATTTTCTGATAACATGCTGTATTTATCTTATCATCAGGTTTGACTAACTTCCTTGTGTCAGGATGTACAGTAGATGTGATTGTACACCGTATATCGCACATACAGTCAGTATACACAGGGAATTGAGAGAACTGACCAGAAGTTACTTGTGCAATGCTAAGAAAATAAACTACAAGATATACTGTATAAGAAGCATATAAATAAAGCAGATACATTACAAGCTTTTAAAAAGGAACTTTAAAAAAAACCCAATGAAATTAACAAATGAAATTAAGTTAATCTTATTTGTGTCAAAGTGACAAAAACCTAGGATAGAAACAAGCAAAAGAAACTAAACAAAATGTAGAAAAAAAAGACATAAATGGATAACATGAATTTATGGTTAAATAAGACCCTGGTAATGTGGTGTAATGGTAAACATTATTAGGTGTTCCGTATTTCTGACGGGTGGTTTTATATCACTTTAACAATAATAATAATAATAATAATAATAATAATAAATGATACATACAAACAGTTTTTCCCTACAAAGCGCATGCAGTGCTGAGGTTAGAGGGGCAGTAGGTGTTGTGGAGGCTGTGCAGGATGGTGACACTGACGGAAAGAGCACGCGGGAGCTGCCCCTGAGACAGAGGATGAGGAGGATGAAGGTGCGTTTAGGTTTAGGTTGTGCTTGAAGGCAGAAGGAGCGGAATGGGTTCGGTAAAGTAGCTGATATTGCTGAGGTGCGAGTTAGGGCTGAATTGCGGGAAGCGGCCCCGGTACAGGCCAGGACAGTGAGCCGGGCAGCACCGGGTGAGACGGGGTGTCCTGTCGCGGGTCGGAGCGCGCGCTGATGGGGAGGTCTCCGCCGGACGGCGCGAGCGTCCAGTAGCTGCCTTTTCCCGGCTCGTGGCGGCCCCGCGGCACTTTGATGAAGCTCCGGTTCAGGCTCAGTTTGTGGCGGATGGAGTTCTGCCAGCCGCGCCGGTTCCGGTAGTACGGAAAGTTTTCCGTGATGAATTGATAAATGCCGCTAAGCGCGAGGCGGCGCTGATGACTCTGCAGGATCGCCATCATAATGAGCGCGTTGTAGCTGAACGGAGGTTTCGGCTCCTCGTTATCCTCCTCCTTCACTGCACCTTCTCTCCTTTTTTCTCCTCCGGTCGCGGGTTTGTCGCGCCGCACTAACAGCCTGCTGATGCTGAAGGAGGAGGAGGAGGACGTGTTCTCATCTTCATCCGCGGACTGCGGCTTCTCCAACATTACAGCGCGCGCAACCACGACGAAGAAACTTTAACACACCGAAATCCGAGTCGTGTGTGTGTGTGTGTGTGTGATGCTGCGTCTCTGCAACTGGTGAATAAACTCAAACTTCTCAACTAGTACAACCTTATCAACCCCAATCATTCCCCGTCCCGCCTGACCTCGTGCTCCTCCCCACACGCCCCGGACACACAGCCAAAAATAGAAATACTCCCTTAAAATTAAAACCATCTAACGGAAATCATTAAAAAATTATTTGCATCAGCAAAAGTATTTGGCCAAACCTGCAATTACATTGTATCCAAATACATATACAGTACTTCAATATGGAGTTGGTGCTCCTTTTGCAGCTTCGATTCTTCTTAGTAGGCTGTCCACAAGTGTTTCTGTGGGAATTCATGTCCAGTCCTTCTGTACAGCATTTACAGTATGAGGTCAGGCACCGATGTTGGGCGAGAGCTCACAATCTCCTCATGGCTCTGTGTGTGCCAGTCAAGTTCTTCTACACTAAACTCATCAAACCATATTGAGCACTTTACCACAGCACAACTTGAGGCCCATTCCTTCTTGTGCACTGGAGAACAGTGATGTTGGAATAGAAAAGGGCCTTCCCCAAACTGTTACGATCCCACAAAGTTGGAAGGATAGTGATTTCCAAAGATGTCTTGGCATGCTGAAGCATTAAGATTGCCCTTAACTGAGGATAAGGGGCCTGACTGAAACACTGTGAATTCAATAATTAACAGGCTTGGCCTATCCATATATTGTGGGTCCTCCTTGTGCCACCCAAACTGTTCTTACCCTTCAAGCCACTAGACATCTGAAGGTGTGCTGTGGTATCTACAGCAGATCCTTTAGTCCTGTAAATTGCAAGATGGAGCATCCATGGATCAGACTTGCTTGTCCAACACATTCCACACATGATCAATCAGACTGAGATCTGGGGAAATTGAAAGTGTAGTCAACACCTTGAAATATTTGTTATGTTCCCCAAACCACTCTTGAACCATTTTTTTTTGCAGTGAGACAGGGCACATTATCCTCCTGAAAAATGCCACTGCTATCAAGGAATATCGTTTCCATGAAGGAGTATACTTGGTCAACAACAACATTTAGGTAGATATATGTCAAAGTAATATCTATGTGAATTGCAGGACCTGAGGTTTTCAATCACACACAGCCTCCATCGGCTTGCCTTCGTCCCATAGTGCATCCCAGTGTCTTTTCTTTCCTAGGTAAGTGACACACACATGGGCATCAACATGACATTAAAAGAAAACGTGATTCATCAGACCAGGCCACCTTCTTCCATTGCTCTCTGTTCCATTCTGATGCTCATGCTCTCTTGTAGGCACTTCTGGTAGTGGACACAGGTCAGCATGGGCACCCTGACAGCTACACCGCCCCATACACAACAAAGATGTGATGCACTGCATATTTTTCTATCATAGCCAGCATTAACTTTTGCAGCAATTTGTGCTACAGCAGCTCTTCTGTGGGATCCGTCCAGACAGGCTGCAACATTTTGGTGTTAACCACTGCATACCAGGAACACTCCACAAAAAGTGCAGTTTTTGGAATACTCTAAGCCAGCCATCTAGATATGTTAGAGGTTAGTTCACCCTGACAAGATATCACAATCTGGCACTTGTCAAAGTCAGTCAGATCCTTGCACTTGCCTTATGCATTTTGATATCATTTTGATATAATTTTAAAACATTAACAAATCATCTTAAATGCTGCAGTTTATTAGCTGTAATTACCAGCTACTTCAACATGTAACATGGAACATGTATAAAATCATGCAGATGGAGGCCAAGAACTTTAATGTTTACATAAAAAAATTAAATAAAAAAAGTAAAAAAATTGCCTACCTAAGACTTTAACCAGGGCATGGTTTTTCAAACTGCTGATCTCCTGAAAACTTCACACAGAACAGTGCATAGAGTTTTCAAGGAAAATCAGAAAAAAATATAACAAGTGAAATGTGGTCGTGCAGTTAGATACATAATGTTGAGAGAGATTTGATAAGAAATTTCAGACTGGCTCAAGCTGAGAGAAAGTAGACATTTGTTGAGTTAGCATGTTACAAAACAAGCGTATCTATCACATCTTATAACACTTTGGCTATTAATGTTAAAGATTTGACCACACACCCGGTGTTCAATATGATAACATCCTCTGTTGTTTTTAACACATGTATTTTTAAAATGTGGCTGCAGTCTTGCAGATTATCTCAAGTTTGGGTGCAAGTGTGAAAGTATCAAGCTTAGCATTAATAATTTGAACACAATAAATGAACAAATTAAAAGGGAAATCTAGTCTTATCCAATGTTTCTACTGAAAGGTTGGTGAAATAAATTATTTATATTTCATAAAGGTTCTGCTGTAAATCCAATCCATATATTTTACACAGTTAAGAAACTTCATGCCAGGGTTGCAATTGCTGATGAAACAAGATCATTAGGTGATGTACCATATGCTTGTTTTCATCATCTAGTAATTGATTTGTTTAGTCAGTGTATTTTGCTTGTGTCTGTTTCCGCCCTAAATTTTTTATTTTATTTATTTAATTATTTATTTGTAATGCTGCCTACTAATAGTAAATAATGAACTAAGATCACTGTAAAAAAAGAACAATACATGTAATAAGTGATATTTTGCACTCAAGCATATAGGAACTATTTAAAAAAAAAATTGAAAACCCTGATTTAAAAAGCAATATTCATTTCATCCGACACTGACCCTGGAAAGAATTACAGAACTAAGTCTCTTCCTGTATTGCCTTATAAAGTTTAAAAATGGCATCATTGTCCACTCCACTTTGTACAAAAGAGTTAACAAGGACGATGTCACAAACTTTCATACATTTAAATATTGATGTACCCGATCCTTGAACATTAAGTATGCAATATATTAAACATTAACTTTTTAAAAAATTTTTAAAACAGTTGGTACAGTATGTAAATAAAAACCTCAGATTTTCAACATGGACTTTTGAACGCTACCTTATATTCTTACTGTGTTCATATCTCTAAAACTAAGATTATAACTGCAAATCCATTTCTGGGGTTATTTATAAATATACAATGCAAATATGATGCACCACTATATTTTACAGTGCACCAAGTACTTTCTCCTTTGTGCTATCTGCAGTTCCCTTTTCTTATTGAACATGCTGACCAGAAAGTTAGATGTTGCTTCCATCTATCACGTGATGCCAATTGCAGTTAAGAGTGTTGCTTGTTCTTGTTCAAGGGCATTATTTTTAGATGCTTTCAGGAAGTGATTTCTTTCAATGCTTATAAACACTAGAGGTCATTGTAAAACTGATTTTGCCTAGGGCCTCCAACAGATTCTAAAATCACCTCTGATGATAGGTCATTAAATCAGAATCAGATGTATTTATTTATTTATTTATTTATAGGATTTGGTGCTGACATAGTAGGTTTGGACAAATTATACTGAATAACTAGTAACTATTGGAATAGTGCCATAGTGGTTAGCACTGTGGCCTCGCACCTGCAGGGGTGAAGGTTTGAATCCCACCTCAGGTCCCCGTGCTTGGTGGATTTCCTCCAGGTATTCCAGTTTCCTCCCACAGTCCAAAGACGTGCAGATTAGGTTAATTGGCATTCCCAAATTGCCCGTAGTGAATGTGTGTATGTGTGTGTCCTCTACAATAGACTGCCACTCTGTCCAGGGTGTACCCCGCTTGTACCCCAAATCTCCAGACCCCCCATGACCCTGTATCAGGAATAGCGGTATAGAAGATGAACGAATGAATGAACTAATAACTATTAACTAATAATTTTAACCAAATATTAATCAAGTGAAATAGTTTGTGCAGACTGTCTCAAAATCATACAACCAACACATTTAAAACATCAGTCTTAAACAATGAAACATTCACAATGGTTTGTTTATTGGGGTCTTGAGTTTGTGTAGTGAGGAATACAGCTTCTCTCCCGGACACTGTGTATCTGCAACGTCTCTGTGTCCCAAAATCATGAAGTTGGGCTGTAAATATCCCTCGGTTACGCCATGCCGGATCAAAGCACGCACAGCTGACAAAGCCTGCAAGCTCGGTGACTCATCTGAGAAGAGGGAAATCACACAAATGAAACATCTGAATGATAAAACAAGGTTAAACATATGAGTGGATGCATGTGTCATTGTGCCAGGTGTGTGCTCTCACCATTAAAGTTGCCCATAAAAGCAACACCGACAGAGTTATGGTTATGTAATTTTGCATGTGCTCCTATGATACCCCAGCCACGGCCTTCATACACCACACCAGTCTGGTCCACCAAAAAGCTGTACATAAAAAATTAACAGTTAACCTCACAGCATTCAATTATAATGATTTGAACATTAGAGAACAGCATATACACACACAGTGCTCTACATATCTGCTCTGATTAATGATACAATGTTGAAGTCACTTACAAACAATAGAACCGATAACAATTAAAAGTGTTCACTAAAATGCCCAGTGTTTGTGGAGCTGAAGTTGTGCTGGCCTGATGAGAAACATCACTGTAATACAGGAGGGTTAGCCATAACAATATTCACTAACTTGTAGCCGATGTCTGAGAAATTTCGCTCATGGATGTGTATTTGCTGAATGTGGACTAGCTGAGCAATGCTTTTTGTGTGACTCCAGCAGCTCCACATGGCTGTGTGGTGGATAATAAGCTTATCAGCAGGTTTGTGTAATCTTTCTCTGATCTGCACATCCACTGCCTTCCAAGCACTGCGGGGGACCACCGTCACTGCACACAAGAGAGACAGGTCTGGTAAATGTGTGTGGATCAATGATGAGTTTCACAGCAATTTGAGACAAATTAATTTGGACAGTATTGAGAAAAATAAGATTTGGCAAAACATTCAAAAATTATTACAAACTGATAGAGAATATTTTCTCTATGGTTTCTTTGAGTCACAAGGGTGTTAAAGCACAAATGCCCAAATATAATTTAAAAATGTTTTAATATATCTTTTTTTGTATTATTTTGCAAAATACTATAAATCCACCTTTTACAGTTTTATCAAAATGTATAAATCACCCTGCATCAGTGTTTGTGAGAATTTAAATATTTAATTTACTATGAATATGTTTTTTAAGATTTAATAAATATACATTATAGCAAGCTCATGTTCTTGTAGTGAGCAAAAGCAAACTGGAATAAGGAAAGAAGTGTTTTTGTGTTTTGTTGCACAAAAAAACCTGTTTAACAACAAAGATTGTTAAGTTCAGGTTACAAGCATCAGCCGCCTCCTCTACCAGTTTCAGTCTGATTGTAGTAGTTGAGGCCAGCACTTTATCAACAAAGTTCATTACTGGTGCGGAAACTGGAATGTCAGTTTTGTTTTAATGATAACATGACATCTTTATGGATACAACGCATTTTGCTATGAAATTTGTGCAGTGTCGCATTTTTGCCAAAAACATGCTTAAAGTGCCCCTATTATGCCATTTTAAAGGTTTCTAATATTGCTTATTGAGTCTCTTAAAACAGGTTTACATGTATGCAAGGTCAAAAAACACTTTAGTTTTCTCCAAAA
>JAQMYJ010000038.1:21022929-21034728 GCA_030014305.1 Clarias laeviceps
GACCAAATACTTATTTTCCACCATAATTTGCAAATAAATTATTTAAAAATCCTACAATGTGATTTTCTGGATTTTTTAGGCCTGTAATGTTCATCATAGTTGAGGTCTACCTATGATCAACATTACAGGCCTCCCTCGTCTTTTTAAGTGGGAGAACTTGCACAATTGGTGGCTGACTAAATACTTTTTTGCCCCACTGTACAGCTACAAGGCTTAAAACGTACAATAAATTTGTATTCTTGGTAAGAAGAAGAAAATGATATCCTTCTCCATTCACAGCCCATTTTCTTTTGTCAACCAATTGGATGAAGATCTCTGACGAGTCTTCATGTTAGTAACAGAGGAGACATTTCACATTCTAGTATCAGACAGGTTTGAACAAGTTCAAACAGAGAACTGACCTCAACAAATTTATTCTTAGAAAGAAAAAATACTGAAAGAATAGATAGGTCATAAGTCATCATTTGAAGATTGCCAGAGGAAGTTCATTCCACCACCTACTGTAGGTGCCAGAATAGAAAACAATCTTGATGTTGGTCTTCCTCAATCTTTGAGAGATGGTGGGACCAGCCGAGCAGTGCTGGAGGATCGGAGGGAACGTGGCACGGTGCGTGGTGTGATTAGAGCTGAGAGGAGGTAAGTGGGTCCTGGGTTTTTAGCTTTGTAGACAAGCATCAGTGTTTTGAATTTGGAAAGGAAGCCAGTGCAGGAAGTGGAGAAGTAGGGTGGTGTGGGAGAACTTAGAGACGTGCAGCTGCATTCTGGATCAGTTGGTGGACAGAGGCAGCAATGGGGTGGGCCAGCGCAAAATTAATGGACATGGTTTATATTTTTGAAGGTGGGAAGAAACTGAGTAGCCCCCACAGATCCATAAAGAAAATGCTGGAAAACTACACAGATCATAACCTAAGCTAAGGAGAAGCAAACCTGTTCATGCATCTGCTTTTTCAATGGGTTCACAGCTCCCACGTCGCCCTGTGTACAATTTCCAACAAAAATCACTTGTTTATCTTTAGTACTTGCTTTACCCTGGTCAGGCTTAAGATGGATCATGCTCTTATCACACTGAGACGCATCATGGGATGACAATACAACATGGATTAAACACAAGCCCATTGCAAAGCACCTACAACACACCAACATATTCACACATTCTCTCACACCTTGGGAACTATAGCACAGCAAGTACTAAAATGTTTTTCAGCAGTGAAAGGAAACAAAAGCCAGAGAAAACTCGCAAGTTTGCAGGTTGGCCATGAGAAACAATTAGCACAAGTTAAATAAAACGTTTTTAGTTTATTATTTTGAAAGTTTGACATCAAATATTATAAAATATTTCAGATGAAATAATTAATTTTAATCTAATAATCAGAAAAAAACATGAGATTGAAACTATGTGCCAATGCTCATTTATCTTAGTCTTTGTGTGTTGAACAGAGCTGTGATTAAAGGTTTTGGTGCAATGCAAAAGATTTTTCAGATTTCAAATTGAGCTGTGGTCTTTGTACATTTAAGTATGCGAGTTATGCAACTACGTCACAATAATGTAGGAAAAACTAATGGAAAACAACATGAACCTGAGCACATTAGAGATCCTTCATTTATTCAGAGGAATGTCAGAGAAGCTTAAATGAGCAGAGGTGAAGGGGGACAGCAGTAAAAACAATAAAACTGATCAGAAGGGAACAATATTGACACCAGATGCAGGAGGCGGGGCTTGAAGATGTGGCACAGAAACACATGTCTAATGTGCATTTCCGTATTGTACCTACTGTAAGAAATGTTAGCTGATCGATTTAATCAGCGTACCAACAGATCCCTGTTTATCCAACTGCAATTTAAAACAACCATTGAAAAAAAACAACAGAACAGAAAAATAAAAGGAAGAGATTAGTACAGGTCAGACCTTTGTCCTTCTGAGTGAATGTGCACTAAGAAGCAAAAAAAAGAATGAAAAAAAGCCTGATCGGACACACACGTTAATCATGAGATGATACAAAGGAATGTATTTACTCCATCAATCTATCTGTTTTCCCTCCATCTATCCATCCATTCCACATTTCCTTCACATCTCTCCATTTTCCCATGTAAGAAAATGACTTGTGCAAAATCACAGAGCAGGTCTGATTACGTGTGTTCATCCCAAATTTAAAAAAACAAAAACAATTTTTTTTTCCTTTTTTTGTTTGCCATGAGAAATATAGATCATCATTTAAAGGTGAGTATTCCAAAGTAATGACATTTACACATTATCAAACTGACACATTATCAAACTGACAAATTGTCTTTGGCATGAGAAACATATTGATTAAAAACTTTACAGAGACAAGCGTTATAATGACGCGATCATTTAACTGATCGATCAGGTGATGATACAGTGTATCAAATATACTCATCTGGATCATTCCAAATGTCTAAAGTGCCATTTGTGTGTGTGTGTGTGTGTGTGTGTGTGTGTGTGTGTGGATGGGTGTATTGCAAAAAAAAAAATGAGTGTGTGCACATCCTCCCACACGCTCCATGTACAAATATAAAAGATAGAATAGAAAAGTTGGGGAAATTCCCTTTGATGCACAACGACATCAGACATCGAAGGTCTATAAAACGCGGAAGGAGTTTAAATGATTGTTTTCAAACTGGAGGTCAAGTTCGTCTGTTTAGCAGCCATATTCATATTCTCGTGTCACTGGCGAAGTCTCGTCCGTCACAGCATTCTGATCGAGAGTGCGTGCTTATCTCAGTAGAAAAAGTCTAACGCACGTTTGTCAGAGGTGATTTAAGGCGCGGAGTGTGAGAGTTCCTAACTCTCTCCATCAGTCTTTTTTCTTCATTGTGAGCCTGCAGCCGTCACTATATTCCTCAGAGTCGAGTCTCAGAGTCAGGCAATAGGCAGTGCCACTTGCTGGTGTAGAGGGATGAACCGCTCTCAGAATGTCAGGACCTCTTCCCTACAATCGGATTCTCACTAAAAACAAACAAACAAACAAACAAACAAAAAAAACATTGATCATTCATTAATGAGTTTCTTAGAACAGGAATTATGGAGCACTGTTTAAGATTTTACTGTGTGTCGATGCAGCGCTGTTATTTTTCATACTACTATTTTTCGCTTTGCCCTTTTTCTGTCACAAGCCCTGTTTCAGCCCGATCGACTGTATCCTCCTGAGACCCGTGTTCTACCGTTGCTCACATTTCTCCACACTGTTCCTTAACGGCTGACAAATACGGTTCCCCTGTGATTGAACCACTAATGCTAAAACTAAGGACAGAATTATTTCAGGTTTTATTTATCATGGAGTAATATTATTGGCACAGGATATTGCAGGCCTGGTTTTTATTACCCTGTACTATAAAACTGCTTGTGCAAGTATGTGTATTTGTGTGTATGTGTGCATTTGTAAATACATTGTCCCTGGCTGGTCCGTGAGTTCAGTGGCATTGTGTTTGAGCTGCAGATCCTCCAGCACATCTTTGATCTCCTTGATGGTGCGGAACGTCTCCTTCGGGTCCTGAATAGTGAAGGCAGAGTATTCCTCCTGCTCCTTCGGCTGGCCCAGGTACACCGACATACCGGCACAGGCATCTACAAACACATACGCAAACACACAGAGTCAGCTTCATCGCTGAATGTTTCTCTTCATTAAGTTCTATTTGTCTTTTTGTAATTTGGTGCTACATTTAAATAAACATCTCTGCATTTATAACAATTTCACATTAACGATCCACTTTAATCTTATTTGTTTTTCCAAGTTAGGAAGCAAAACTGCAGTTCCTCAGGAAGCCATACCTACTGGTGGTTCAGTTAATGCTTGATGCTTTGTGTAATTACAGATTAATTTAATTCATTTATTTCCTTTTCAGTAATCAATAATAATCACAAAAAATCATCTGCACAATCACAGGAACTATCACTTGCAAAATTTGCACAAACACACTGTTGACTTTTTGCGGACCTTTCCATACACTCGTGTAATTTGCACACTACGTGGACACATATATACATTTATATTAAAAAAATTTTTTTTCATATATTCTGCTTTTAATTCTAAGTTTGGTATCCTTTTTTATACTTATTCTTTTTATACCTATATTTATTTTATTTCAATCTTTTTTTTTTTTTTTTACTTTTTTATTGGCATTGGGGGGGACAGTAAAGGAAGAATTTCAGCGTACGGGGGGAACATATTTCTTTACTGAGATTATGACAATGAAAACTTGAAATTTAATGTCCTGCCACATGTGAAAAAACACTTATATTTCACATTTATGAACTGGAAAAAGACTGACTTGGGCACACAGAACAGTAGCACCAATCATTCCACCAGAGTAGATGTCAATTGTGCAAGCAACCAACCCTCTTTCACCAAAGAAATCCCATAGTGATAATGAATTTATGAGACTTACCCCATATAACCCTAGCCTTAACATGAGTACACTCCAGTGAGGAAGCTCCTCTGCATACTCAAATTCGATGTGAGGTTTTTACGACCATGCAAAAATCTAATTTTACATCTTCATATAAATATCATACAGTAGGATATCAGACACCAATTAAAACACACTATTGCACTGGCTTGTTTTCTCTCTTCACCAAAGATCAACATTACACTCACCCTCCATTTTCTGCAGACGGGGTAAATTGGCACTGAATAGCGAGAAAATTCTCTCAGTCTCTCGGTCGCAGTCAATCTCCAGCTGGATGTTCGCCAGTGTACTGCTATATGCACACACACAAACAAACAAATGTTACCGGATAGAGAAAAGAAGGAATGCTAAAGAGACATTGAAAAGGTTTGCTGTGCGTCTCTAGACAGGCTGTGTCCCAAACTGCCATAATACTGCATAACCCAATATGTTAAGACGTAATGCATGTGAGGTCACTGAGGTAAAGAACGACACTGGGACATTCCCAGTAGGAACCCGAACGCTGGATGACCATAGTATAATAGTTGTAACAATGCGAACACAATGTTGCAAATACAACCTATTAAAAATGTGTTTCTACAACAGACCAAGCATAAGATAAGATAAGAGGCATTTCATGAGTGCTGATATACAGCATAACAGCACTGGGACAGGTAACATATGTATCATTGCACCACTTCACAGGTGTTTTAATTTGTTCTAATTTGGACACTACTTGGTGTGTGAAACAAGGGATTTTAGACTCTACATAGCTTGGTAGCTTTCTATTTTATGCTATTACCACTATGTGTGTGTGTGTGTGTGTGTGTGTGTACACATACTCCCTACTGCTGACAGCCGTCTGGAACACACCGAGTCGATCGGTGTTGCAGCGGATAAGTTGTGTCAGGACATCGATCCACTCGTTCGCCTCGACACAGTTCCCTGCCTGAACATAAAGGGGCTTCTCACTGAAGATCACCTGGAACATCTGAGGATGAGACCAGCAGACAGACAGATCATTAACACTTTTTCAGATAGTGATGTTAATGTTTCATCATTAATCATATAACAAGTAACCTAACCCTAACCTGGTTAAAAATTTATTAACCAATAATGTTTGTTTTGCATAATAATGCTCCGTAGCTCACCTATCTATTAACCTATCTGATAGATACTGGCAATGGTGCAAGATTTTTCAGTATCTGGGCTACTTTAATTAACTTTACCTAACCCAAATATAACGGCATACAGCTACAGCAAAAATGTATTTTGCACTATGATGATTAAATTATGGTTAAACCATTTAAATCAATGGTTTGCACATTATCAATCCATGAGGAAAGATCTGACAGATCACAGAACTATGGTCTGTTACACCATTGTTATTGTTTTTCTTTTTAAAAAATTATTATTCTGTTTGCCTAAAGTATTATTTTTTTTATAAACAGATTATTGATTGTTAATGGATTCACTATCAGTTAAGAAAATTGTGAGAAATTTGTAACCTGAGGTCCAACAATCATATTTCAAAACTGAATTGGAGAGGAAGGCAGGATGTTGCTCACGTTTTTTCGGTTGAAGGTGCTCTCATCCAGCTTTTCTACTCTTGTGATGCTCTTCACAGGAATTACACACAGTGGCTCTTTCCCTGCACACACACACACATACGGGATAGAAAATAAGACTGTTGATACTGAAATGCAATATTATCTATCTATCGAGACAAAGAGCTGAATAAAAATATAGACAATATCTAGACAGATAAATATATAAACACAGATTAAAGAAATTATTTAAAAAAAAGTTTAAAATGATAATTTTCATCTTCCTGTGCAAATTGGCTAGCCTAAGACTATTGCCAAGTACAGGCTCTGGACTCTTCCACACTTCCCACACAACGTTTTGGGTGGAATTATCGTATTATTGTGGTATAACACGGGGTGATTCACTGGAAAGAGGCCCAGAATATTCTGTAATAACACTCGCTATGATGAAGCAGTCTGAACCAAAACAATACGCTACATACTTTAACGTATGTGTGATCGATTGCATTACATGCGATGCTGGAAATTATCTCTGTTTTTTGACAGACACATTTCGATGCGATGTTCCATGTTCCTGAATGTACCAGAACCATTGACTGTATCTGATCCTTCTCTCAATATCACTTGCTTTAAGCTCCTGAACGACGGTGACACGATACGCATGAAATTTTGCCCTCTTTGCAGCTCTCCGACATGTTAAAGAAGACCTCCTAGTCTCCTGTGCGAGGCGTCAACCAGAGATGACTGCTGCAGACAAAGTGGCACGTCACTGATTGTGGCCTGCGACATTTTTGGACAGCCTCCAAAAGAGAAGAGATCAATCCTATTGTTTCCGTACCATCTTCTGCGTAACACACTTTGAGGGTATTTCAGGAAACACCATATTTCTTCCTAAATTCACTCTGACATCACTTAAACGAATTGGTGACCCAACAGGTTCGCACTCTGAAGACACTCTGCTCATTAGTGTACATCACCATTCTGATGAGAAGTTGAGTGACTGAGTGAAGGGGTGTGGTGTTGATCGTCACGATGGTTGTCTGCCGCCAATAGGTCCGACTCGAAGCTCCATAAACCAAGGAGCACATGTACGTTGTTTTGTTCAGATTGCTTCGTCCTAGCGAGAGTTATTGCAGAATATTCAGGGCCTCTTTAGAGTGAATAACCCTGTACTATAGGATATTTACTGAAGCTGCAGCTTAGTAGGCTACTGTTGACCCAATCAGACCAGAATTACCCAACACAACATATAACCAGCACAAAGTTGATGCAACACATCAGAAAAACGCATCGGTACTGCTAACTTATTTGATAGGCTGATGCCAGTTGCCGATACCGATGTACAGCCAATAAACTAGTGTATCCTTAATAAATAAAGATAGAAAGCTAGATAAATCCAAATAAAAGATAAACAGCTAGACAGGTATGTAGGTAGGAATGTAGACAAGAATAAAAGCTCATCATTTTGAAATGTGTTTTATGTGATTTACCAAATGAACCCCAAGGACAGAAGTATCTAACTTTCTTTACATCGTAGAGTCATTTGGCCCACAAAAACCTCGGCTTTTATTGAAAATCTAGATAATTCAATATAGACATGTCTCAGCTTAACTACTCACTTCTGCCTCTAATTTAATAAGAATTATAATACGTTTATAACAAGTAATATGTTTCTGGCAATGTAGACCCTAGAAACATAGAGCCAGTATCACTTGTGTCCATATTTTGAAAAAGTTATGGGGTTATGAGTATATTGGAGAGTAAAATGCTCAATGAGAAGCATGTAGAATAGAATATTAAAACATCTAGACATTAAGAGTGAGGATTTAATTTATCCTGAAAATGACAGAAAACTATTTCTCAGGCATAATAATTGAAGCTTAAACAGGTGGTGGTTTGGGGTTTCCAAATAGTTGCATATCATCGACATAAACAGAAACCCAGTTGTGAGTGTTGAGATCAGAGTAGAATACAACGTGTGTGTCATCATCACCTTTTTGTTTATGGTATGACAGCTCACGATTGGTCACTCTCAACCAACGCCTCTTGAAGTTCTTCCTCATTAGATGCTTTTTACCTTGGGCTCGCTTGTGGACCTCTCTAAATACACACACACACAGTTTGTACATGATAAACACAGATATAAGCCTGCTTGCTTAGTCTGAGAGTGTACATAGTTTTTTTTTTACCCCTCTTTCATCACAACCAAATCTTCTGCTCCGCTGGTACCTTTACACATGTTGGATGAGATGTCATCTAAAAACTGAGGATTGAGAGGACAAATGAGTGACACACACACACACACACACACACATACTCAGAAGGTAAAATGGGGATTAGACTTACCTTTTTTACTTTCTCTATACATTTATCTTCCTGGAATAATTTGAAGAAATCACACATGTAGGTCTCTTTGAAGCTCGACTGCAGACGGAAATACAAACATCAGTGAGCGTAAGCCATGAGAAGATCAGTGTTTTACAAAATATCTACTCTTGACAAAACCGGAAGAAAAAATCTCCAAGCTTTTTCGAGAAATGTGGAAGAGGCAGTTTTTTCTTCATGTATGTTGACCTTGGAAAGTCTTTTTTTTTACCCCGAAAAATTTCACCAATAATTCATACACATATGCTTTAGATGCACCTATGTGGATGTTGTTGAGGAGGACTGCGCAGTATTCGTGCATGTGTTTACCAGTTTGCTTTTAGACAGGCTGCTCCAGCTGCCCAAAGTCTGGATAGTTTTGGAGATGAGTGTGAGAGTTCTGGAAACTTCTGGATCCTTAAAGAGATAAAAATAACATGTTAACCCTCAAGGAGCTCACGAGAAGAAAAACCGCCATTTAAAATGGAGGCAAATGCAGCAAAAAGATACAATAAGTGTAGGGACAAGTGTTGCGATTCTGGTTTTTCTCAAGTACTAACCAATTGTACTATAAATGTCAGAACAGAACTGACTGTACATGCTTTTCATCTAATGTTCAAAGATCTACTGAGCCCCTAAAGGTACACGAAGAAAATAATAAAAAGAGCTAAAAAAAAAATCTCCTTAAAATATATGTAAAAGAAAAATAGACTACAAAACACCAAGTCTAACCGCAACTTAACTTTCAAAAGCATTTCCATTGTCTCCCTCCTCATTTTTCAACCATTTTTAAGTTTTCACCATGGATCCATGTCCACACCACATGAAGGTCAATGGACAAGTGGTTCAAATCGGATTTGCAAAAACCAGATTCACTGTGTTTTTTTTTTTTTTTATATATATACTGTTTAGAGTACGTGAAAGCAATCCGATTAAAAACTAATTCCAATCTGAAAAATTTGGGCTGAACAAGGCCTTAGCTTCTGAGCATCATTAGAAAGGAAGATTATCTAGAAAGACTAAACACTTGAAGACATCGGCCAGAAAGTTAAATCTTAGTTCACCACTGTGTCTTCCAGCATGACAATAGTTCTAGTCATTCCTGTAAAGTTATAAAAAAAATGGTTTAAAGGCCATGAAGTGAAAACACTGGAGTGGCCTTGACATAAGAAGTGTTGTGAGAACCTTTTGATTCCATTTAATCAATTAACACTTCATTCAACTGAATTTAAGCAATTAAAAAAAGATGTTTCCAAAGTTTGGACACACCTTCTAATTCCATGGGCTTTCCTGATTTTTCTTTTAACAAGGCTGAAGGCATCCAAAATATGCAATCATCTGCTTTGAACAGTTTATATTGATATGTCTCTGCGAATTATCTTTCTGAGGCTGAGGTAACTCTAAATGAACTTCTCTTCTGCAGCAGAGGTAAGTTTTGGTCTTGGTTTCCTGAGATGGTTTTCAAGAGAACCAGTTTCATCATGGTGCCTGATGGGTGTTTCAAGTGCACTTGACAATACTGTTCTTGTAAGAACTATTTCAGAACAGCTGACTGTCTTGTCTTAAAAGACATATAGATTAAAATAACAAATAACTGTTAAACCATAAGTGTTATTTCACAGTTTTGAAAAAAAAAAAATCTGTATTGTTCTAGAATGTAGAAAATAAAAACCCAACTTATGTCTAAACCTTTGACTGACTGGTACATTGTATATTAAAATGAAAACCTGAAGACATTTCACACTGCTCAGCCTAGTCTAGTGTGTTACTCACTGGGTGGTGAGGCCGGAGCTGGAAGGTGTGTGGTGAGAGCACAGCAACAGCAAAAAACCTCAGAAACACAAAACTGCTCACAGCAGAATACTGAACATGAGGATCACCTGCAAAGATAAAAGAAGGAGGAGTGAAACTGTACGTAAGAGATACAAGTATATCAATATATTACATTTTATAACTTTCCTGTCCAATTGCCAGCAAGGCAATAGTGTTGCATTAAGAAAATATTTATGTCTCCAAAAAATACTTTAAATGGAAAAGAAGAAATGGAAAAAAATCTGATTATTTTAATGAAGTAAAGTCATTAAAGTGAATTGTGATATTATTTGTAGAGATGGGTGAAAAAAAAACTATTTGCTATGTATCAGGATTCTTTCCTGTGGAAATTCATGTATCGGCACAATTAAAAAAAACTTTATATTATATATATTTTTGCATCTGAGGTGGTTAAAAAGTTGCTGTCCCAGGTGGCGCATGCTGAACTATTCACACAGCACAGCGTCCTGTGTGATAAAAGCAAAAAATGTTGCAAGTTTAATTTGAATTATAATCAAATCTGAAAAAAAGAAAAAAATATTTAAATCGGGATGTTTCTAAAATTGTGATACAAATTCGCAATACAAATAAAACCAGTACCCAGGTATCGTGATCATATCGGTTATGGTGATTCCTGTCCCTAATAGTTTATGACATTATCGATCTTATATATTTTGTACACTTGCTCAGTCCTATTTGATATATATTTTTGTGGGAGGTTATGATGTATATTCTGTCTCTCTCTCTCTCTCTGTATGTGATACTCACTGGGAAAGCGGTCAGAGGCGAGCTGTCGTAGTGATCGGAACACGTCACACATAAGAGGCGGACAACTCGCACTCGATTCCGTAATGGACGAGAACACCTTCTGAACATAAACCTGCAGATTTTCCTACACACACACCCACACACACATAAATTTAACAAAACCAAAAATCACAAGTAAAAGTAAATAAATTAATAAATAAATAATAAAAACAGTGTGTATGTGAGAGTGTGAGGGTGGAAGTGCTGACCTTGTTGACCTCAACATTATCTCCTTCCTTCAGTTTGATTGGATCGATTTCACAGGTTTTATTGGATTCGCAAATCTTTAACAAATAAGGAAAGAATTAATATCACATGCTCTTATGTACGTCTTGTTTAAAAAAGCGCCCTCCTATCGCTATTACCTCATCCAACACAGGCTTCAGTGTGATGTTCAGATAATTTCGCCCAACCATCTTCATCATATCATCGATACATCGTGTGGCCAGAGAATTTCCACGGAAGATGGTGTTGGCCTCTCTACAAGGGGAAGGAGACACAGAGAAAAGGGGAGTCTGAAAAGTGTCCATAAATTATGAATCAATTCATACACTGTACACTTCATAGCAGAGTAGTGGACCGGGGCAGACAGATGGGTTCAAATCCCAGCCCTGTTAAACTGCTCTAGATAAGTCAGTAAGCAAGACTTGTACTTAAAGAAGTCTGTACAAGCTGTACTTAAAAAAATTAATAAATAAATCGACCAAATAAACAAGTGTATTGCATTACGTGTTACTCTATACTATGCAAGATATTACAGTAGATAGTAGATCAGAATATGTGTGTGGATATACACTACTGTTCAAAAGTTTGGGGTCACTTTCTAACTCCATGATGGTTCCTGATTTTTATTTCTTTCTACATT
>JAQMYJ010000038.1:21034828-21044919 GCA_030014305.1 Clarias laeviceps
ATAGTTTTGAAATCCCCAGTATTGTTGTAGAATGTAGAAAATAAATCACTAAACAAAAACAAAGAATTTTGCAAGTGTTCTAAAACTTTTGAACGGTAGTGTATGTTTGTCTGTGTGTGTGTGTGTGTGTATATAGGACTCACTGTGTGTTCTCCAGCTCTAAGGCAGCAATAGCCATGAGAAAAGGCAGCAGTCGGTTGTGATGAAGTAAAAGTCGCACTACAGGCAACGAGGCTTCAGATCGATCTCTACACACGTCCCCCAGAATATAAGCAGCTGATGCTGAGATTGGCTACACAGAGAGAAAGAGAGAAAGAGAGAGAGAGAAAGAGAGAGAGAGAACATTAGAGAGGACATTTCAGTTATAGCTTTTTTTTGGGGGGATTTTCTCCCTAATTTAGTCGTATCCAATTCTTCCCCATCACTAGGGGGCTCCCACATTAAAGCTACTACTACCACTCAGTCGGGAGGGCAGAAGACTATCACTATCACGTGTTTCCTCCGAACCACGTGACGCCAGGCGACCAGATCTTTTCGAACTGTTCGCTCACGCACCGTTGGGGGTGACGTAACACACTCGGAGGACAGCGCTATCCACTCCTTCCGCTTACGTGAGCTCACAGATGCCCCCGATTGGCTGTAGAGCCGTGATTAATGTGGGAGCACTGAGTACCTCTCATCCATCCCCTCTGCGAGAGCTCGGCCAATCAGCTCCCTCTAGACCTCCGGCTGTGAGAGGAGTTATAGCTTTTAAAGAAATATGAAGCAAGATTTAAAAAAAAAAAAAATAGATAAATCCTTACATATTTTTTATCATCTCCTTATGCTGTGTCTTGAGCTAATGTATACTGTAGCAGGTGTGATCTGTGTGTGTGTGTGTTACCTGTACATCAGGTGATTTGAGCAGTAGGTTTCTCAGGTTAATGTAGCTGTTTGATGGCAGCACGTTGTCCTCAGTGTAACACACGTTCAAACGCAAGGAGCCGAGATCATCAGGCTTACACTTCACACCATTACCTCTTGGCTGGAGGAGATACCTGCAAGCACACATGTTCAGAGTTCAGTTGCTCTAATCCTTCCAGACAATCGAAGTTGAGCTATTCTTATTCTAAATCTAAAAATATCACGTAATCTGAAAAATATCACGTAATCTGAAAAAATGAAGTTGATGAGGTGCTGGACAACCCAGCAACTTCATTTGCGCATTTATTTATTATTAAATAACTTGTGTAATAGGCTCCTGTGGGGTGTAACGGAAATGCGTTCGCTCTAGTTCATCAGTATAGCCATCCTCAGGAGGGTTAGGGTAGGGTACGCTAGAACTCCTGCACCAATCAAAGTGGCACAAGCAATCATGGGTGTCTGTGGTCTCACACAAGCGGAATGGGCGCTGTCCTCTGCGGGTGTCTAAGAGGTGTCAAGTGTCTCGGAGGAAGCGTGCAATAGTCCACGCCCTCCCAGGTTGCTAGCTGATGTTGATGGGGAAGTGGCGGGGGAAATTAGACACTACTAAAGAGAGAAAAATACATTTAAATTAACTATGTCTATGGGAAATCAAGGTCGCCTGCAGAGCACTATTTCTGAAAATAATCTGTGGAGAGGTAGCATAAAATGCAAATCTGGCCATTTTATGGCATTCACTAACCTGACAACCAACCAGAGTTAAAAACTGTACTGCAGCCAGCCACTAGAGGGCATCAGAGACACTTTGGCTTTATTTCTGAACCCTTGTTGCTAAATCATGAATCATATGACCGCTCTTTACAACCTCGGTGAGCATAATCGCATATAGGAACAGAAAACTTGTCAAACCTACAACAGCAGAATACCACATCAAGCCCCATTCCACTCCCCCGTGCCTGTCAGCCACAAAAAAAGGAATCTGAGGCTATAGTGGGCAGAAGTTCACCCAAACTGGGCAGTTAGAAACTGGAACAAGAAACGTCAGTGCTTTCTCTTGTTTTTATTTATTCATTTATTTTAATTTATGTATACCATTAGTGCTGCCATTAATTTATAAAACTGCAACTGTGATTAAACATGTTTTTGATTAACAAGTTTCATGTTATGTGCAATGGTTATGCAATTTTCGAAGATAACATATATATATATATTCGCAGCCTTTATCACAGCTTCACTGCAATGTCACGCTATTCTAGTGAGGACTTGTTGCTTTCCTGGATAACTGGCTCCCTGTCATATATAAATTAGAGTGAAAGAGACTTTAATACAGTTTTGAAATAGATGAGGATTAAGAGAGGTGTGGCATATGCAAGGATCTGTAAATAAGCGATTGTTAGAAGAGATAATGTCTCCATGCAGCTGAAAACGGATTATTATTTAAGCTTGAATCAGCGCTTGATGCTGGTTTTATTGCTCAGATTGTTTTGAACTCAAAATCTCGTTTTATACACAATGTTTATGAATACAGGCCAATGAGAGTATTGTTTCTCTTATTTGCACAGCCAATTAGCTTTCAGCTCACACACACACACACACATACACACACACACTCTTGCACATTTGCACACACGGTGCAACTTCTGAATCAGCAGCAGAAAGGAAGCAGCTTGCTTTGGAAAGTGTGTGTGTGTGTGTTCTCTGCTGCCTACATATAGAAGTTTAACCATGTACCAGACTCAATGGCCTCATTCAAAACACGCAGATCAGTATCAACAAGTTCCCTTATCTCTCGCTCTCTCAAACACACGCGCACACACATACACACACAATATTTACAAAACACTACCAGCAGGACTCAGTTTAAAGTGGCTTGAGGACACAGAGGACACAAGCCGGAAAAGTCTGCCCCAAAACACACACACACACACACACACACACACACACACACACACACACACACACACACATTCAGTCCATTCAAAGAGTACAGAGCTGAATCCGGATGATTGGACAGATAAGCTGAGAGCTGACTGGTTGAGCAGATAAGGGCAGCTGCAAGCTGATTGGTTTTATCGTGTACCTTCATCTGGTCATGAGCAGAGCTCACTCGTTACCGCTCTGAACTGCCGGTGAACATTCCATATTGTGACTATGTGTGTGTGTGTGTGTGTGTGTGTGTGTTCATACCAAGCTTTGTGTATGACGTCATTTCTCAGGATCTTCAGCGACACTCTTGTTTCACCCAGAAACACATCCTGAGCCAGATTCCCGTTATTCCATAACTCCACCCTGTGAGACAAACAGAGACATAAGAGAGCACATAAGTTTCATCATCACACACACACACAAACACGTCACGCTATTCTAGTGAGGACCTAGCATTGATATGTGACGCCGACACCTAAATCTCACCCTAACTGTGAAGTAAGGAAACCCTTAGCACCACCCCATTCCTCTCACCCATGTCCACACAAAGAGTGCTTTAGAACAAGAAAAAAAGGACACACACTAATTCAACGTAATTTAAATAGAATGAAATGGAGAGAGAGAGAGAGAGAGAGAGAGAGAGACTAATCTGTCCTCTTCCATCAACACTCACTGTTTGGACGCAGCTTAGATTTTGCTTTAAACACACTGTACCTATAACAATGTCGATGTTGCTGCCCTCTAGTGGCAACTGTCTGAATCTGACCATGCATAGAGGGGAAATGTGACTAACGTTCAATTCTGTCCAGACGAAACAGGTGCTCTTATGTCTTACATACACTGTACGTGTGTTCTCTATGTGACTGCAAGAAACAATAAACTTCCTGTGTCTCTCTTACCCACAGGGCACCACTTTCACTTTTGATTTAAATGAGATGATGCTAGGTGGCTTGTTAATATCTAGACACATCTACCTAATTTATGATGTATACACATGTAAACACTATCTAAATATGAGGCATAAACAACCTGTGGCCTAAGGTGGACACCAGTGCTGCCAACAAGACTAATTTGTATCCCTCAATTTACACTTACAAATACACTTCAAAAAGTTATTTATTAGACTTTAACCATGACCTTGACTGGATGATTGGTCTAATCTAATAACTTCATGTAGCATGTACATAAAAAAGCTCCAAACATTCATTTACCCGCTTTTGAGGTATAATAAATAGTCGACCAGGCTATTCTGCTATTATTACTCTTCTGTATTTGTAATAATAATGAGCAATTAAACACAACAGATAATTATTTTAACTGAGGAAAAATTCATCTCCTCTACATTAAATCACACTACCATCAATGTTATTGTTTTGCTCATGTGTACAGAATGATTCCTTGTGCTCCCAGAAACACTCTTTCACAATTCGATTCCTGTAATATCCCTGTGACACCAGGGAAGAAGAAACTGCATAGCTGTGATTCAGTACATTCAGATCATCAACTGAATTCATTTTACTGCCACACAACGTTGCTGAGACTAGACCTGACCAACTGAAACAACCCCGGATCATAACACTGCCTCCAGTGGCTTGTACAGAAACCACCACGCATGATTACTCTGGAATATGGCCAGTCGGGACTCATCAGACCACATGACCTTTTTCTATCGCTCTGACATCTAGTCTTTATGCTCCCTAGCAAACTGATGGATTTCTTGTATAACAAGTGGATTTCTTATGGCCATGCTGCTAATCCTGTAAGGTCTTGTCACACTGTGTGTGTGGAAATGCTCTTACTATACTTATTAAACATAGCTGCAATTTATACTGTCCAACATAACTTCACCAAGAGTTTAAGTGATCTCTGAGCATGGGCATTTGTGGTTTTTTTTTTACTATACAATTTCTTTCACAAAGATAGAGAAGGTTCAGCTCTCCTTCCAGATTTTAATCTTTAAAACTTACAGTAAATGACATGGATCCATGCCAGCAACACAGTATTGATCAATGATTTTGGATTTGTCATTTAGAGCGATCCGAGTAAATTTTACCGCCACCAGATTTTGCAAAAAAATGTCACTCATCAGATGCTCGTTGTTAGCGATTTGGGGCTCGTCCAAAACTTAAGTTGAAAATGGATTAAAGGAAGAATTATTGCTTAATGTGTCCTCTGCACATCGACATGATGTGTCTGGAGTTGTCTGTTTTAAGAGCATATTTAAGCTTTTGGCCAGGTGTCCCTGGTATGTCACGTACCTCTTGTACTACAAAAGAATCAGTTATTAACATGCAAGTCATAGAGAGACCCAGAGACAGACAGATAACAGAAAACACATTAGCATTTCCGGTTAGACACAAGCGTTCCAGGTGACACGAGCTATTTGTGTGTCTATTCGTCTGGACACGTGCCACAGGAAGTGTTACCATATAAGGAATCAGGAAGCGCAGTGAGGGAGTTGTTTCATGGACATAGAGACATGGGAAAGTTTACACAATATCAGAAAACCTTACATTCGTATTACTATTTTTGGTCATAGAAACAATCGAAAACAACCATGAAAACGTGATCTTATGTGTCTGTGCTATTTTTTTGCCTATGTGACATTTTTTCTTTCTTTTTTTCTCAGTTATGTTTGTATAGTTAGTTGAAATTAAATAAAATGAATTTTATCTGAAATAAAAATGATAATAATAAAAAAAGAATATTCAGGGTGTTAAGGGCTACTAACGTGTTAGTTTTAACCCAATTGCAGTCAGTTTAAAGTTTTCTTATTGTGATGCAGGCCAATAAATTGAACATTATGAAATAGTCACTTTTTTGGCCAGGCTGTGCGTTTATCAAAGGGTTATTATAAAGGGTTGTACAATAACTGTTGACATGCAGTAGAAACCTCAGGAAGTTTATTGCCTCATAAAGACTTTATGAGTTGGTAAAAATCATTGAGTTTTTTTTTGTCCGGAGACTAAAATTTAATTCAGTTGAAGTCAATTTAATTTAATTTGATTAGTGATTATAACATTGAACATTGTCACACCAATCAGCTTTACAGAAATATAAATTCATAAAAAAAAAAATACTTAAAGTACTAAAAATAAAGATTTTAGTAAATTTGTTTTTACTATATGGCTTCATAAAAAGCTGATACCGTCACTTGTAGACATTTCTAAAAACTGTTTAATTAGTCAGAGGAAAGAAATGAAAAGAGAAGCTCACTTGATCTCCAGTTTCTCAATGTCCTCATCTTCTACCTGGAAGTTCTTCCTGTTGTAGTTGCTTGGCCTGGAAACCTGCGCCACACACACAGACACAAACACACACACACAGGCAGTGTATTAGGGATGTAATGAGTGCGTAGTCCCAGTGAGTGTGTGTTAGGCTAAGCTGTAGACTGTTAACACCGCTGTAGCACCCATCATGTCAACAGTAGCTAGCAACCCGGAGTTCAGTTTCATCAACATTGAGTGCTTCAGTGGGAACATTTCACAATTTCTCCTAAAATATTTGAAACAATTTAAACAAGTTTACAGCATACTTCACAAAAACCATTGCGAACAGGGAGTCTACAGCTGTAACACACTCTGTGCTCTGGGTTGGACTTATCACAGAAGCAGAGGAAGAGGAAAAAGAAGGAGTTCATGATAAAATGTGGACGGAGGGGGGGGGGGGGGTTTGGGTTGTGTATAAATGGTAATAAAATGACAAACACTGCATGTCTGTTTACCTCAAAGTAAATCGTCTCATCAAAGTGAGGGTCACTGGTTTTCTTCTTAACCTTTGTCTTCCTCTGATCAGACCTACATACATGAAAAACACCACAGACAGAGAGACAGAGGGAGAATGAGAGTGAGACAGGGAAAAACAGAGGTGAAGTGAGACTATAATGTAGGCCGTGTCATATACTGAGGCTTTATTTACCACATGTCTGTTACACAGTTTCCATAATCACACACAGGCACACATTTACACACCAGCGTAACTGGCACCAACCGTGTGTGTTATGGAAAGTCTCATCCCTGTCTGTAACAAGTGTAAACAGGGCAGCACGAGGAAGACATCAACGGTCACCTTCTGCCTGTGTGTGTGTGTGTGTGTGTGTGTAGCGTCATGAAATGGTGTAGTGACAAAGTATTTAGTAAAGCAGTATTGAGACACAGCTTTTTGTATTCACAACTCCTGACTACTTATTATTACAAATGCGTTATGGGGAAAAAAGACCTATGTAAAATTTAAGCTCTGGTTTAAGAAAAAAAAATGTCACTGTGCGATAATGTGTGCTTACATAACATCAGGGATATTGGGTGCATCTAGCTGCTAACTTGCAAGCCCAAACATAGAGATTAAACCATAAGACCTGGTCATTACTAGAGTTTTTTTCTTTTTTCTTTTCTATATATATTGAATTATCTAATCTTTATGTTTTGTTGTCCAGTCAAAAATGCTGAGCAGGAACACACCAGGCAAAACTACCACCTACTCTCACCTCATATAACCGAGTCTGAAATATCAGATCTCATCAGCAACTCCTGTTACTCATTATCCCGCTATCATGAGTTCTCCAACATCTCCACTGGGTTCCCCTACCATCTCCATCCTGAGGCTTAGGGATTAGGAGGCTTAGGTTAATGATTTACTATTAATCACATAATTGTTGTTAAAATTTCAACAGAGTAAAAATCTATTAACAGTTGATGTTTGTAGCTCATATATTTAACTTGTTTATCACAAGAAAGTGCACTTGCAGTTCAAACAATAGGCAGGATGATGTAAACTCTGTGGCCACTTCATTAATGGAAATATCTCATCAGCCAATCATATGTTACAACTCAGTGAATTCAGGCATGTATACTTGGTCTAAGACGATCTGCTGAATTTCAAACCAAGCATCAGAATGGTCAAGAATGTTGATTTAGATGACTTTGAATGTGGCATGTTGTTGGTGTAAAATAAACTGGTCTGATTATTTCCAAAACTGCTGATCTACCGGAATTTCCAGGCATAACCTTTTCTATGGTGTTCAGAAAATGGTCTGAAAAAGAGAAAAGATCCAGTGAGTAGCAGTTCTCTAGACAAAAATCCTCGTTAATGTCAGTGGTCTGAGGAGAAGTGGTCAGACTTGTTAAAGCTGATTGAAAGACCGCCTTAAGTAACATCTCATTACAACTGAAGTATGTCAAAGGGAAACTATGAACGCACAACATGTTGAACCTTGAAGCTGATGAGCTACAGCAGCAGAAGAGCACACCGGGCCCCACTGCTGTCAGCTAAGAATAGGTTACAATTTGCATGGACTCACCAAAATTGGACAACAGAAGGCTGGAAAACCATTGCCTGGTTTGATTTCTGCTGCAACTTATGGGTGGTAGGGTCAGATTTTGGCACAAAAACAGGAAAGCATGGGTCCATCCTGGCTTGTATCAATGGTACAGGCTGTTTCTGACATGTACTGGATATGTTTTCAGAACACTTTGGGCACCTTAGTACCAAATGAACATTGTTTTAGTGCCGCAGCCTAGCTGAGTATTGTTGCTGACCAACATGCCATGTCACAAAGCTACAATGATCTTAAACTTGCATCCTGAACATGACTATGAGTTCACTGTACTCAAATGCCCCTCCGCAGTCAACAGATGTCTACCCAGTAGAGCACATTTGAGATGTGATGGATCGGGAGATTTGCATCATGGAAGTACAACCGACAAATCAGCAGCAACTGTGTGATGCTATGCTGCAAATACAGACCAAAATCTATAAGGAATGTTTTCAGCACCTTGTTGAATCAATGCCTTGAAGAATTAAGGCAGTTAAGAAGCTAAACCCAGTACTACTACTAAGTTGCACCTAATGAATCTAGGTGACTGTTTGTAGCGCAGCCTTGTTTTTGTATGAAGACAAAGACAGACACAAGCAACATTTTCAAAAACTTTACTGTTTTTTTTTTTCCTGTAATTTGTCTTACATAACTGCTTTGTTGGGACTCTGCCACTAGGACTGTTTAAAAAAAAAATCCTAAGAAAATAAGCTGTCTTGAATCAATAAATAATTAATGATTAAAGGATTATTGATTGTTAACCTATTCAACTATTGGTTAACAAAATGTGTGAAATTGCCCGAGGCTAAATGAGCTGCCTAAAATCTATAAAAGCTTCTCAAACACATTAGAGAACAGATAAATCCCTCTGGTGTAAAGCTAAAAACTCCATCAGTTCTCATGATTTTTTGCTTTTTATAGTATAATACCTGACACTTTCACTCTCTCACCCCCATTTGCTCACAGTCTGTTTCTCTCTTGCTTCTGTGTGACTCTCTCCACTTACCATGCACCCAAACTCCTTGCATGCCTGATGCTGGGGGTAACCACACCTGACATACAATTTCCTGCCAATTCTACCATGACCCAGACTATAATCTGTTATTACTGTATTATATAAAGGCTACACCCAGCACCTGTACAAAATATCATAAAATCTTTCTTCTCAGCTCACTCATTAATCATGTTTTAACAAAAAAAAAAGAAATCCCAAAAACTTCAGCAACGCTCCATACAATGGTAGCCAAGTACCTGTGCTAACAATACCACATATCAATATAGCTTGCAACAAAAAATACAATTAAAAAGAACACTATTACTAAAAAAAAGCCACATGAAATATGATCCAGACACTCATCAAATGTGTCGAAAATTGTTTCTTAGTGTGATTAGACACAGAAAATCTTAATCTTATTAAAATCTAAAATCTTATTTTGTGGAAACCCAGCATTGCTCATTACCCTGCACATCATGCCATCACGTCACATATAAACTACTGAACAAATTTTAATGTTGTATTATTTAATGGTATGTATTTTAATGGTTTCACATGTCTATTTGACCGAGTTTGAGGTAACATGTCCCATGGGAAGAGAAGATATGCTAATTTGAAATTTAAATGGGAAATGTCCTCAAAAAAAAAAAAAAAAATAAATAAATAAATAAATAAATATATATATAAAATAAATAAAAATAAATAAAATTTACCTCATCTGACGTCATCTGTTTCATTTTGAGATGAACTAATAATGTTTTTCAAGGTCGATTTTTGTTAGTTAATTTTGGAATTAACTAACGTTTTTATGTGTTACCGTAACAATTAAGTGTTAGGATTTTTTTTCACACACAATATAATATATATAATATATACACTGTCTGTGTGTGTATACAGTATATATATATATATATATATATATATATATATACAAATTAATACACATTAATATATATA
>JAQMYJ010000038.1:21051593-21062088 GCA_030014305.1 Clarias laeviceps
CACACCCACACACACACACACACACACACACATATATATATATATATATATATATATATATATACACACACACACACACACATATACACACAGTGTACAGGTAACTCATACACTTAAAATTTCTTGTGGCAGTTTTCAATAGAGCCTGCATCATATTGCACATTCTTACATCTGAATTCCAAACTTCACAGTGTATAATAATTAATTTGAACCTTGATTTATTGATCATTTCATAAATTCTTACTCCTGATTATTTCAAGCATCCCCTTATTCACACTACGATCTGTTTGCTGTTGATTTTCTCATCTAAAAAAAAAAAAAAAAAAAAGGCTCTCCTACTGTACCACTCACTACAAATGGTTTTGTCCTCGGCACAGATGGCCAGCAGCTCCTTCAGTTCTGCTTCACTCTGAATTTTAGACAGATCTAACACGCTTTATCAGGTCATCAGTTGCTGACTTTTCCTCCTGGTGTTGCTAATGTTTTAAAGTCATTTTAGACATCCAGGTGGATCTCCAGTGTGTGTGTACAAAAAGTGAGTTGAAAACCTCAAAACATTCCCTACTTTTTGCCATTTTTTTTTTTTGTACTGACCAGGATTTAACTAGCCAATTAGATTACCATATAAGGAGATACTCTCCCCCAGCTTGTTGCTCAGCTCCACCCAGCTCTGTTGGTGGGCGTGGCTCAGCAGTAGCTCATTCGCATAGGAACCGCAATGGTGTGTCAGAAAGAGGAGAGATACAGAACGAGTTCCAGGTTGAAAAAAAATAAAATAAAAAAAAATAGCAACATCCAAGGTTTTTCAGTTGAAGCATTAACACACACATGCTGGTGGTCCTCTGACACCAGTATTAAAATGAATAAATGAATAAAAAGTAATATATGGGACCTTTAAAGTAGCACCTGCATCATTTTCTCTAAGTCTTTCTCTTAGGACTTACACACAATGTCAAACAACATGCTGCTACAACCTTCAACTCTTTAGTTCCCACATAGAGGGGTTTTCTCAAAGATGGAGCAAAGAAAACACTAAAACTAGACAGGACAGGGAAGTCTTCCAGGAGAAGAGTTGGGAACTACAGACAGGTAAACCCCTGTAAAAAACTCACACTTATGTCATTATTCATGTGCATTGCTGTGTGTTTGTGTGCATGTGATACAGTATACTAACCGATAGTCAGGTCCCTCTGAAACACACTCTTGGCGTAAACGTAGAAGGACAGACACTGGAATGGCCGGGGGATCTCGAAGTAGAAATCCTCCCCATAGAACGGGCTGAAACACATGAACAGCACATGAGGAAACGCAACAGCACACAGGGCTTCTGCACATTCATCTTCATCACACGTGCCACGAAGGCAACGTTATTGGGAAGCGAGATCAGATGACTTTCATTCTGAAAGCAGCACAAGAACAACTGTTTTCCAAGGTGAATAAAGGCGTGTGTCATGTGTTTTTTTTTTGGGGGGGAAGCCAGTGTCAGAAATCAGGTCTTAGATGAGACTTTTCTCTTGATAATTAGTATACTCCCCGTGATTACATCCACTTCAGATTTACTCTAGGACTTCCTGTGGATTTTTATAACATGCTAATATCTATGTTGTTATGAACACATTAATGTTTTTTTTCCAGTTTCAACAGTTAATGCAAATGAATACATGTGGCACTCCTGATCAATGATGTGTGCTGTTGTACCCAAGTACTTTCTGATGATCTTCTCAGGAGAGTGTACTGTATGGGTGACTTCCTCAGTTATGATGCAGGGAAAATACTGGAAACAGTTCTGAGAACAGTTTTAGAATCACGTAACTAGTTCAATCTAATAAGTGTTGATTATAGAACTGTTCTCAGAACTGTTTTTTGTGTTCACATCTGACCTCAGGTTTTAGAATTGAAGAAGCTTAAAAAATTATAATTTATTTGTCTTACATTTGTAACATGTTAAGAATTTTAGAATTAATTGCAAACATTGAGATATATATATTTACATTAACAGCATTTGTCAGATTTCTGCTATTTCCCTCGAGATTAATAAAGATTTATCTTATCTCATCTTATCTTGTGCTCTTATCCTGAGAGACAGAAGTGAACTGAATTCTCTGTTAATAAATAAATTCTGATACTGGTTTACTAGGTTACTGACCATTAGTCTAAAAGACTGTTAAGTGTTTAGGTTTTTTTTTTTTAATTGAAATACTTAAGGCAAAGCTAGGTCTTTGGTAAGTTTGATCAATGTCTCCCTTGTACCCTGAGAAATGGTGGGACCAGTCAAGTAGTCCTGGTTGTGATAAGTGCTTTGAGGTAAGTGGCTGAGGGCCTTCTTTTTGGCTTTGTAGGCAAGCATCAGTGTTTCAAATCTGCTGCGGGCAGCTACAAGGAACCAGTGAAGGGGGAAGACCTTATAGAGTTTTGTGGGAGAACTTATGAAGTCATGCAGCTGCATTCTGGATCAGTTTCAGAGGTCATATGGCAAGCGAAACAGGAGTAAGTTTCAGTAGTTCCAGTACTAGAAAGACAAGCAAGTGAACAATAACCTGTGTGTCCTGTGTGAATAGAAATAAACAAATGCATCTGATGTTGTAGAGAAGAAATTGACAGGAGAGTGGCAGATTAGCAATGTGTAACAGAACTTCACAAAAATTTGCACTTTCTGGGCAATTGTAGCTTTAAGATGTGTACAGCGAGACTTTTTGTAGCACTGTGGGACCATTTTTATCCATTTATCTTATTACATATGCCACAAACTTTCACCAGGATTCATGTTCTTGAGTTATTTTGGCTGTATCTTTGGGGTTTTCGTTTCCTTGTTGTCTTTTTCTTCCAAATTCACAGATTAAATTCCCCTCTAATAAATCCTGGTATAGCTCTCCATTCACGTTTACTTCTATGACACAAAATGCTTTAGTACCTTTTTGGAGAGACGCAGCCCCATATCTTAACGCTCTCATGTCCACACTTCACTGTGGGGTTTTTTCCCCTTGGGAACATAAAGGCCGTATGACTTTCTCAAACACTAGACATTAAATTCATTCGAAAGTGTTCTATTTTTGTTTCAGGGTATATTGTTCCTGATTTTTCTAAACACTTTTAGTCATACATCTCTGCTTCTTTTTTGTTTTTGAGCAGAGAAGTTCTGTGCGAGTTGGAGGTACAATGAGATGAATTTGGTGCAGGTCACTGCTCATCGTTCTCTAAACACTGCTCATCACAACTGTTTGCAACCGGGTAACTGTGGGGTTTTTCTCTGCCCTCTCTCATACTGTAATTAATCTGCACACCTATTCAGAAATGATAGGGTCAGCTTTACTCACACAGATGTTTAAAGGATTTGCTATGCGTGTTTATGATATCACCAGGAAGAGATCAGTGAGGAGGTTTTCGTGTCCATTGTCCAGCTTTACTACAGTGCCAGTAGTTACAGGGTCAAGAGTCATTGTGTGTGTCAATCTGAAGTTGAGATATATATATATAGACAACTATATCCAATAAAAAGATTAAAAAAATAAATAAACCCAGATAAAGACTCAGCTTCTCACTTCCTATAGAATACATCTGTCTTCAGCACGTCTTTGCCTGGTCAGGGTTCGAGCTCATATCTGGAACACTAAACACGAGACGGGAATACATCCTGGATTGGCACCATGCGGAGACACACATCTACACACTTATTACCAACCAGGGCAAATTCATCACTGCCAAACAACCTGCTGGAGTATTCTCGAAAGGCACAAATCGTGAATTAATTGTACATGCCGACGGTGATAATAATTATGAAGTATAATCGCACACGTCATTTACAGTACGAAGCGGCATGTGAATCATAGCGAGTGTTGAGAACGGATCCCTGAGAGATTTCCAGGAGAGTAAAACTGAAACTAAGTCTTGCCACACATGCATAACTGCACTTGGAGAACAGGGCTGATGTACGATAAAGCAGTGGATGATTTGTTCATAAGGTATGTATTGTGTGTGTGATACAATCTATCGCTAACACAGTTATATCATCATAATTATTTTAAAAAATTACTTACTTGATAAATCTTTTTGTTAATAATAAAGATTTAACTTCCATAAAACACTCAATAGCATTATATAAAAGGTAGAACTTATATTTGAGCCACTTTTCTTGTCAGTCAAATGATTAACACCTTCCCAGATACTCACGGTCCTGATGTGAAGATTCATCTCCGTATGTCATGCTGAGAATACCACATCAATTTGTCTGAATAAATATTAAAAAATGTGCTATGTAGAAATGTGTCAATGTAATTTTCTGTAACAAAAACACATGAAAGGAAACATCACGTGCTGTTTTGCTTTACAGACCCAATCTTCTGTTTTACCTTGCTAGTAGATTTTCAATCCGGGGATACGCTTTAGATTCAGATCCTCACTTGTGCTTATAACACTTTTTACATGCATCTACCGTCTACACGGTGCGTAGTGTGTGATGTCGGCTTGAGCAATACTGACGTTTCCCTGATCATGACTTCCATTTGTAAATATCATGATAAGCGATTTAAATCATCCAGAACAGAAAATCAGAAAAATGAGAGGAAAGGAGGTGTGATGATATAAGCAGCACCATTCAGATGGTGGATTATTAAAAGACTTTGGCGTAAAAAAACAAACAAAAAAAAAACATGTTCATATTGCAAACATTTTTACTGTTAATTAGAGCATTAAAATAAAATAATAAATTGTGATTATTTCGACACATATTGCGATTTAAACTGTGATAATTGACTATTAAATGTAGTATTTTGTATTTAAATGTATTATCCAGGCTAACAGCGAGAAAACAGCATATTTCATCAATTTGACCCAGCATTTTAGGACTTCTTAGGCCTTTTTCTTTTTTTCTCTTCTTGCTGAAAACGTAAACATTTTGACCATTTTTTGCCGCATCCCTAATAAATATAAATAGGACATATAACTGATGGTGAGTTCTTGTCTAATGTTAGCTGTAAGTCAATTATATATTGCTAAATCATTAGTTAATATCAGAGAGTTCATACCTCCTTTGCAAATCATTACAGACTGATATGTTGGTGGGCTCGTTTTTCTAGTTCATAGGGAAGAAAAACAGTCCTGCACCATTCACCCGAACAACTGATGATAAGATCAGTGGGAAACGTCAGTGTGTATCACGACAATGTAATATCATGCAGAGACAATAATAATATTCTTTTATCTCTCAATCCTACCGGTAGTTGAACAATAAGGGTAGATTTTACTCTCAGAACTGTGTTCTGTTATTCTGCACAATCAAAAGTCCCGATTTGACACCCCCCTCTCTAACACACACACACACGTTTATTAATGAGCCTTGGCTGCCTATGGCTTTCCTTGGACCACCGTTGGTAAATCATGACCACTGCAGACCAGGAACCAGCAAGAGCTGCTCTGACCCGGTCGTCTAGATATCAGAATTTGGTGCTTGTCAAAGGTTCTCAAATCCTTTTTTTTCTGCTTCCAGGGACAAAATATTCACTTCCTGCCTAATACATCATTGTAATGAGATAATCAATGTTCAGTTGATCGGTGTGTATGCACAGATAGACAGATATATACGTATACGGTTGTACATGTATCTATATGTACATACACACAGATATATAGATTAATAGATATTTTATGTAAACAACAACAACATAATAATATAATAATAATAATAATAATGCTACAGATTTCGGAGAGTTGGGAGAACGACCATGTGCGCATGGAGTCAGCGCGGTCGAATACCTCAGCACATACTGCAGACGAGAACGAACATCCGCCCACACACACATGCAACACATTACACACTCACAGCCCACACAGTCCAGCACGCATGCGTGCACTTGTGAAAACACACGCACGCACACACGCGCACACACACACATACACACACAAAATCACAGGTGGAAAATGGTTCAAACTGTGCAGCAAACGTAGAAGGCAAGTCACAAAACAGAAGGGGACAGCGAGAGAGACAGAGAGAGAATTGAAAGGCTAACACAGAAAGAAGGAGACAGATAAAAAGACACAGAAGAGAAACAGATACAGATCGTGAGCTTTGTCAACAAAATCCATTCTATGTCATGCCAGTAAAGAACCATGTATCGAACTGAACAGAGTGTGAGATAGAGTGAGGTTTAGAAATGGATAGAGAGAGAGAGAGAGAGAGAGAGAGAGAGAGAGAGAGAGAGAGGAACGCGTGGGTGGAAACACTTCCTGAGTCAGAATCCTCTGAGAACGGAGAACAACACACTGTTGTGAAACACTGATAGAATGACAGAGACAGTGAGAAAGGCACTGTGTGTGTGTGTGTGTGCGCGCATGAGAAAGGGAGAAAGAGAGAGAGAGAGAGAGGGAGAGAGAGAGAGCGACTAAAAGACAGAGAAATAGTTTGAGACTAGACTAGATAACTCTATTAGACAGTGAACTTGGATTCATTCATACACTGACTGTGTGTTTGTTCTCACTACTTAGCATATGAATTACTGGCATTTACTGATTCAGCTTCTCACTTCCTATATCAGCGATCTGGTACGAAACACACGGCGCACGTTAGAGAGCCGTTTCAGACGGATCCCCTTCCTACACACGTCTCACCTCAGACTTCTTTCACACACTTTAGTACGGAACACTTCCTCCTGGTCCAGACTGATGGTGCACAATGTACCGATGTCTCGGAGACGATTCGATCCGGAACCCACACCCAGGTTCCTGCCTTCACCTGAAAATACACACACACACACACACACACACACACACACACACACACACACACACACCACACACACACCACACACACACCACACACACACCACACACACACACACAATGAGTAAGTAATAAATTAAACAACTGCATATTGTATACCTAGTAGTATTTATTATGAATCATATCACTCATGCAAGTCAGTAATGAAGTTTAACCAGATGTGTGTATCAAACTTGTCGCTGTCCAAAAAAATATACCTTTGAAAAATTTACTTTATGTGGCCGTACGTAGGCCAGACACCGACCGCCTCATCGGTGCTCGTTAATAAAAGTACTCTGACATTTTGTTAAAACTCTTTGAAAAAACGCATAAACAAAAGAAACCTTTTTTTTTCTGAAGTAGTGAAATGATCAGCAGTATGCACAGGGTGCTGTTTAATATTTTTCCATGACTTCATAAGATTTGTCTGGTAATCATGTCTTCGGCCCTCCTGACTGAGTGGTAGTAGTAGCCTTAATGTGGGAGCCCTTTAGTGACGGGGAGGAATTGGACACGACTAAATTAGGGAGAAATTTTGGGGGAAAATCCCCCCCCCCCCCCCAAAAAAAATTTGTAAAAATAAAAAAAATAATAGAAACCCTTGGATCTTTATCTAAGTGAATTTGTTTACTTCAGGCACTTCCATTAACCATCGAGCGTAGGTTGACCGGACCCGCCGTCCGTCAAGGTACGATGAAGACAAACACAGACCCTTCATTGTCCTGGCAGCTTGATGTTATTCTTTTCCCTGACCAAGTGAACTAGTATGAGGATGTCTGTTTCCTAGAGACCACAAAGAGTTTATATAAGTCACTCAACTGCATTTTTTTTTTTCTGGCTGCTCCCGCTTCAGCAGGTCAGCATCTTTGATATAGCACAGGTTTTATGTTAAAAGCCCTTCATGTTGCTATTCCTTCTGCCACTGAACGGCTGGGAATCAGACCCAACACACACACACACACACACACACACACACACACACAGTCGCTGAACTGGAATCAATCCAGAGGGAGGAACTGGAAGCACAGAAATCTAGCCACGAGCTCACTGGGGAACCTGGATGAGGGCATCTGCTAAATGCAAAGAAATGCAAGTGTAATGGCAACGAGAATGTCAATAGTAAAGGGGAAAAGACAATCTGGTCAAGGGGAAGCTCGAATGCAATTACACGGAGGAAACAGATCGCTACACAGGTACTGAGTGAAAAGGAAGTCGAGGCCTGTGGTGGTGTTATTGCTTCCTCATGATTTTCTGTGCTGAAGAAAGATTCAACGGGAAGAAAATGCTATGATGATGGACCGGTTTATCCTGGTCATCGTTGCGGTGGATGTGGAATTGATCCAGGAGCGCTGGGCACAAAGCCTGGGATACAAATTCAAACCTTACTCTAAACCCTAATCCTAACCTCAGTAACCAACAAGGAAATCATTTGGTGCTTTTTCGTTCAGTTTATAAAAGCTGCACATAAAAGCAGTCAGATATTCTTATTCTGTGTCTATGTGTGTGTGTACGTGTGCTTGCAGATGTGTGTGTGTGTTAAACTGCATCATGTGTAAGATGTGGTTAAAGGCGAGAAGTATTAACTTCCTCCCAGAATGCACTGCGGCTTCCAGCAAAACACTGATTCAGAAAAAAACATGTGTGCGCTCACACACACACACACAACACACACACGCACGCAACAGTACAAACCAGTAATTAATACACACACTATAGTGGAGTGTGTTGATTGAACAGGCTGTGATATTTAGTAAAACTTGTGTATATATATATATATATATATATATATATATATATAAAATATAATAAATAAATAAATAAAAACAATAAAAATATCAATACAATGCTAACAATGATCTGAGATCAGTCAGTCTACAGTACAATAGCACCGCCTACACACAGTAGTAGTCCAGGCCTGGACCTGGAGTCTGTCTTAAAAAATCAATTGAACATATAGTGAACGTAGTACAGTTAGTGGGTTACATCCGTTCTTTAATTTCTTTGAGAACATGAATGTCTCGGGAACACTAGGATTTCAATCACTTCTTTGGAACAATCTTTTCCTGGGGAAGAATGATTGTACAATCCTTAAAAGTAAAAAAAAAAAAAAAAAAAACTTGTTGCACAAGTTTTAATTATTTTGGCCTTTTTTCTGAATTCAATACACAAACAGCACATCTTTAGATCAACAAGTTTTTGGCAGAATTCTGGCTGGATATTTTGGCAGAATTGTATTTGTTCTCAGATAGGCTCAAAAACCCTAAAAGTGTAAAGTTATCCGACTTCATCCATCCCACTACCAGCTTTAATGTGTGTTTGGGGTCATTGGCAAATTCAAACATTTAATTTGGTCCAACCGGCTAGCAGATGATTTGAGGTTAAGATGAAGAATTCTGCGGTAGTCCTCCTCCCTCATCTCCGTCGTTATTCGCACCAGATCCTCAGGCATCAAAACATCCCCAAAGCATAATCCTACTATCACCATGCTTCACATTTATTACAGTGTTCTTGGGGTTGAATGACTTACCTTCACTCCTTTAAACATAGCTCTGGTCAAAACTTTACTCCGGGTGGCTTTCGTGGTTAACCCCAAATGATAGTCAAGCTTGAAGAGGGTCAATTTTGGAGCAGAGGCTTCTTTCTTGGATGCACCTTTCAATCCACGGTGATGTAAAGCTCACTTGAGTGTAGACGGTGACACTGGCGTTCCTGTTCATGGCAGGCCTGTGTCTTGGTGGTTCCTGGGTTGATATGGACCATTTGAATCAATTTCCTCTCAGCTAAGGGTTTTCAGTTTGTGTCTTCTTCCAGACCTTGGCAAAGTGACTACACCTCCTTTCACTCCTATAACTTGTACTTACGGGCAATTGACTGGACTGTTCTTGGAATCTGAAGTTCAGAGGAACATGCCTGGGTTGTGTAAATCCATCATTCTCTTTATCAAATCTGCACGGAACTTCTTGGTCTTTCCGGTTGTACTGCATGTTGCTCAATCCAATAAACACTTTTCATGTTGGCACTGATAAGCTACAAGCTGGGCTCAATCATGATCACTAACAGGAAGCTGAGACACCTTCAGGCTGGCAAATTAAAAGATGTTTAAAGACTTGCATCACCAATTATTTTATAATCGAGGTGGTTGCATGTACATTGTAAAACCTTGTATTGATATCAGAAAACCCAAACTAAATTAAACCTTGTGCTCCAAATTCCTGCGGGTTTCTTCTCTTAAACGTATACCCGTATGCTTATTTTACCTCCAGGAAAAGGACCGGTTCAAAGAAGTCACTGAAAGTCTAATATTGCCATAACATTAACTCATGTTGAGTTTATATACTTCTGACCACAACTTTATATTGTGGTTACTGTATATTGTAAACATAGTTTATAGTTAACATTGTATATCATGGATATTTTAGTCAAACATGTTCTTTACAGTTAAATAATGATGTAATCCTAGCTTCTTGATAGATGGAGGCTACAATATTTACAGTAGCATATGAATAAGTATTTTTTTCTTTTTAATTCCATTAGTCTCGGTAGCGCCTGACCTGAATCAGCCTCGGCATGAACCACCGATCAGAGTCTAAACCATACGAGTGGGAATTCACATCTCTCCACATCATGTACCCTGGTGTTGTGCTAATCTGACATTAAAGCAATGTATATACACTACCGTTCAAAAGTTTGGGGTCACTTGCAAATTTCTTTGTTTTTGTTTCGTGATTTATTTTCTACATTCTAC
>JAQMYJ010000038.1:21062207-21081117 GCA_030014305.1 Clarias laeviceps
ACACACACACAGACACACACACAGACACACACACAGACACACACACAGACACACACACACACACAGACACACACACAACATTCCTCTGTACATACCTCTCTGACACTGCTGATTGTATGATGTCATACACACAGAGGAAGCATAATCTCCCAGAAGTAAAGCTTCAGGGAGTGTGTGACAGCAACCAATGCCCTGCAGTTAACTCTCTATCTCACTCTTTTACACACACATACACACACATACACACACATACACACACATACACACACATACACACACATACACACACAGGTGCGATCTGGAGGGAAACGAACATGTGCCACTGTATGCATAGCAACGGAAGTGTACGCAAACCAAGAGGGCATAGCCTGAACAAACAAGTCTCACACACACACACACACACACACACACGCTACCGACACACTGGAGCAGAGAGTGCTCGTTCTGCTCTCTACAGGGTTCTGGAATTGTAGACTACGGAATGTAGAACTCCAGGGTCCCACTGTAACAGTCAGAACATTCTAGAACAGCTGAGAATCACATTATGCTCTAAACTCATTTACAGCTGAGACGCAGGTAGACTGGCGAGGATGCAAAAATCTTATCCTAAAGATGATGACTGTGTGAACGTACGTGTGTTTATATATGTGCATGTAAGTCGTTTCGAGTGCGCAAAGCCTGACTACGCTTATGTGAGTCTATGTTCCCAATGATCACAGATCTCTATAATCAATCACTAATCACCACGGTCCCCTATAATCAATCACTAATCGACACGGTCCCCTATAATCAATCACTAATCACCACGGTTCCCAATGAACCATCACTAATCACCACGGTTCCCTACGACCAATCACTAATCGACACGGTCCCCTATAATCAATCACTAATCACCAAGGTTTCCACTGACCAATCTTTGATCACCACACTTCGCTTTAACCAATCACTGATCACCATACTTTCCAATGATCAATCATAAATCACTGGAGGTCTCAATGACCTACCACTGATCACAATGCAGTCCAAAGTCCCACTAATCACTAATCACCATGGTTCCCTATGACCAATCACAAATCACCATGGTTCCATCACTGATTCCCACTTTTCCCAATCACATATAAAGATTTACAATGACCAATCCCTGATCCACATCTTTTAAAATGAAAAAGCATGAATCACCATTGTTCCCTCTACAACCAATCACCATGGATACTAGGCCAATCACTAGTTACATCACAATGATTAAACACTTTTCTCTGACATTCTCAAACTATCATAGATATTTATCTAGCATAGTATAAAACCGTAAAATTGTTATTTTGTCATGATCACAGAATGGCTGAAATATCAAATCGGACTGATCCGATGGTGTGGTTTATTTCCGTGTAACAGCATGGCTTGGACAGTAGTTCTGGCTGTAACAAAAACAACAGGTTTATATTAATGCACTCCATCTGTTATTGTTTGTATACTAACAGCTCTTTCACAGGCACTCGTATGGCAGATGCTCCTCATAATCTTAGACTAAAAAGAGACTAAGAAGATGATTTAAAAGTGGTGTAAAAGAAAAGAAAAAAAGTCAATAAAAAAAAGAAGATGTGGTAAAGGAATGTCTTGGTTGTGGTTGGTAAAGGAACTTAGCATTATAAACATCCAATTATAATGTAACTATAAACCTAAAAAGTACAATCTGCTGCATCACACCTTTTGTAATTTTGTTTTTTTCTGACAAATCTCTTTTTTTATTTTACTCCAAGTCTCTTCCACTAGGCATTCATTTTCAGTTTTTTTTATATGCAAATGATCATGACGATTTAATGACTTCTAGTCAAAATGTCACTAGATTTCTGGGAGAAAGCAGAAGTGAGTCTTTACACTCCTGGTTTTTAAAAAATTTTTTTTACGTGATGTGGAGAGATATATAGTGGGTATGAATTGGCAAATTATGGGAATGCAGAGAAATAGGGTTAACAAAGGTGAAACTCTCGCTGTCTTTTTTTAACGGCTGAACAGAAAATCTTTTTCAATCGCCGAGAGCTCACGGGTTCGAATCCCGGTGATGCCACAGCCATCCATGCATGTGGGGTCTAAATAACAAAACCGTCCATGCTCACTGGGTGGGAGGCATGGCAAACTCTCTCTGCCTCCCTCCTCTCTCTATCTCTATCTCAGTGACACTAGCTAATCCTGTGAGCTCATGGATGCAGAAGAAGTAAGATCGAGTGTGTCACACTGTACTCACACAGCATGAACAGCGGTATAAAAAGAGTTGGTTTCATGTGTCTCAAAGGTAGCACACGTTAGTCTCTACCCACCCTGGTCAGTTTTAAAGTGATTGGGTATTAATTCTGCTAAACAAACATCACTCATTAAACTACTTCAGCAATTTTTTTATTGGTTTCCACCAACAAAAGACTAGCGATAAGCTAAACCTGTAATGCAGACGCAGCTAATCACACACTGCTAATACTGCACTTTCTCTCATAATCTGGCTAAACTCTATCACATTCCCATTAGTGATGATTTTCAGATTATTTAGAACGCACAGAAACAAGGTCAGATTAAAACACGATCTGTGTTTGTAAACCAAACACAAAAAAGGAAAAAAAAGAAAAAAGCCTCGGGGTGTGGAAATTGAAGCCTGAACGCGATGTTAGAGTGTATCTCATCTCTTGTGTGGTTCCAATTTCATCAGAATAGTTTACTGAGATGAGGAATAGATAGACTGGGGATTTTGCTGTAAAATCTAAAGAGACGGCCTGCAGCAACGGAACAGTACAACGCCTTGTAGCAACCAGTGCCATTAAAACGCTGCATAGGTAATGTGCTACCTAAAGCGGAGTTCATTCGCGCCTCGAGGAAACAACACTGTCATAACACACACGCGCGCACTGCCCTCGGTCCCAACAGGGACTTTAAACGTTGACGGCTGAAGGCACAGCTGTAGCAGCCGGAAATCAAGTTGCATGAATGACTCTTGCATATGCACTGCCATTTGTTCTCTGCATCAATGCACAACAAGCCGACCCCAATAAGGTAAACAACAAATCTCGAGGTTTATAATATGCATCAGTTACAATCCATTTGTATACTGTATATAGTGCTTGTATACATACTATACAAATAACTTTTACCATGAAATAAACTGCTTTGTTTGCATTTTTTATTTATTCAGCCATAATAAAATCTTTCTGTCTCTGATTACAGAAATCTTTAAACCAAATTCACGTAAGAATATTAAGAATATTGGGTCAAGTGCATTCATATTCACAGTACAAAAGATAACGCTTGTGCTATAATACAAAGTGCAATATATATCTAATGTCACACTATTTTAGATGCAGTAAGATGCACAGCAAAAATTTTACAAATAAAATGAATCATTATTTTAACATTTAAAGCATTATTTAGGTATTCGTTAAATAGATCTAAAGATATGCTTTAAATCTACTCATAAACGTGTCTGGCAGTATTTTGGTAACAAACAAGGTTGTGCAAGTGTGCATGGAGGGGGAGAAAGTGCTGAGATATGAAGCTTGTGGGTTTTTAAAAGAGACAATAATGTAATATCTCCAGTAAAATTGTGAAAATGACTCTGGAAGTAACTTTATAACAACAATAAACATCAATCGGCTTGCAAATTAAGCCCATTTTATACAAGAATTAAAGCAGAATGTGGCACATCTTGAACTGTCAATGTCGCAAAGCAGCTTAACAGGATAAAAAAAATTATGGAAATGAGTTTAAATAATATGAGGAAATATCCACTTACAATTTCATAAATTCAATTACATTTATCTTTAAAAGGTCCCGTATGTCCTTAACATGTCAACACAGGTCCCAGAGGTCCTTCAAAATGTGCGTTATAGCTCCTGATTAAAAAGTTGGATAAGGAAACTTGAAACTCTATTTCACTCCTCTTCAAGACGTGCCATTTCAGTGTCTATGTAAATGAGCCTTACCTGAGTCACGACCCCCTACAGTAAACCACAGAGCTAAACAACAAGCTGGAGGAGGTCTTTTTCTTATGTGGTCATATTAGAGAGCAAATCTACTTGACTTTTTGACACCCTAGCCAATACCTAAATAAATCGAAAACGATAAACAGGAAAAGCTCATACATTTTTGTTTGCAGACCAGAAATCTGAATCTGGATGTCTAAAACGCGGATTTTCATAATAGTTCCCATTCAATGGTCTGTGCAGCTGCAGCAAGGTGCAGGATAAAACAGTGAGCTGATATTTATTAAAGCTTTTACTGTACGTTTCGTATCTCAGCATTTCGGTCCATTATTCCTCAATATTCCTTCTGTTAAAAACAAATATTTGCTGACAGACAGACAGAAAGAATGTTTAATTTTGGTGGAAAAACAATAGAGCATCTACAACCTCTAAAAACTGTCCGTGACAGTCCGTGACAGACAGAAAGAATGTTTAATTTTGGTGGAAAAACAATAGAGCATCTACAACCTCTAAAAACTCTTTTTTTTAAAGTTTACTCCTGTTCACTAGCTCATTGGATATTAAAATCAAGCTGCTGGTTTCTTTAGACTTACTTAGAAAAGCCTGTAATGATACACAAAGTTCAAATCTGATAGAACTTCCATGCGATATATTTTCATACAAACTTCACATTTATTTGCAACTTGGGAGGGCGAGTGAAAAAAGGAAGTGAGGCAATATCTGAGCAACAGCTCTGACGTACGGTTTAGTACGGTTCAGGTTTAGTAGTGTATCTTTCTGAGATTAAGCACTCATAAGCCCTAATTGCTCCAGGTTTTCCTCTGTCACAAAGGGGTAAGGAAGGAAAATGCTTGGCCCCATTAATCACTGCGTATACTATTCTTTCTTCTTCTTCCTACCTTTTATAATTACTATTATTATTTCTAAACATAAGATAGAATCCAACACTAGTATGATGGTCTGCTATATATAACCTACTCGCACTACAATGTAGTTATTACTTCAATACAATTATAAGAGTAAATTTTTAAAGCTTTATGCCGGCCTTGGTCAATATTCATCCACTAAATAAGTGACCACAGTGTTAGCCTTGTAGCCTAGCCTATGAGAGACACAGGTTGATGTCAGCAGTGTCAGAACAGAATGTTTTTCTGCTCAGAAAGACTAAGATGATTTTGTGAATGAACTTGAGCCATTCACCAGCATCATTCAGTTTAATACTGAAACGACTTTTCACACCGTCACACTCTCGACACAGAGCTGAACAGTCGATAGACAAACTTCAACCAAACCGCTGGTGATTCGAGTGCTTCCGGTATATATATATCCTCCATTAAATAGTCCACTGTGGCCATGTCCCAAATGACGCACTCTATTCACTGCACACATCAAACCCACACACGTATTTAGGACAACAGGAAACGGAAATAAAGAAGCGTTTGATTTGTTATGTGACGAATTTCATGCATTTCAGTGTTTTCACTCGATTAAACCTTGATTTTGTACTGTATATAAATGTAATATTCGTCTGTGATAACAGACGTTTTTTTCCCCATCATGTTAAAAAAAAATCAGCATATGTTGAGAAGCAGGCTTTAATGAAAGAACACAAAATACCGAATTTTGTCTTTTAGGTCATTAACATCCACAAATGTACTCTGAACAGCATTGGAAAGCTATCAGTGCTGATATAATCATAATGTAAACGTAATTAAAAAAATGTACAGAGTAACGAAAATGTTCAGTTTAGAGTAGACGTTTAACTTGAAAGGGTCTAACATGTTAATCAGTATTACTATAATGGGCAACAAACTCTATGAACAAATAACACACTAAAGCTGTGCGATTTAATCCTGTGTATGTAAATCGATTCAATTAATTTAATCATTAGGTCAGTGTTCGACTCAGAATTGATTCACACTTTTAAATTATTCAGCTAAACTTCCAAATGTTAAACAATCTAAAATTGAGGAATTCCTTAAAAATTTACGATCACTTTGGTGGAAAATGCAAGCTGAAAATATATCTCTTCTTCGTTTGAGTTTATGAGCTATTGCTGCAAAACCGCTACATACTGGCCTGGAGTGCAGAGCAGAAGATTTGCCAGACAAAAAAGACAACAACCAACCAACCAACCAACCAAAAAAAAAAAAAAAACGATCTCCTTCATTGTCACATGACATTTGAACAGTCCAACAGCACAACTCACTCAGAATTTCAAAGCATGTTTCTTGGATACTTTTTGTAGTTTAACACTTCAAAACCTGTAAAAAAATATATAAATATCTGCTTGAAACAAACCAGAAAACAAGCATTAACGCTATCGAATCAAACAGAAAATCTGAATGCCCAAAAACCTAATAAAATCTGGTCAATACATCACACACACACACTGTCAGTGTTTCAGTCTAAAACTCACACTCCCCACTCATTATGTATCTTCTGTACACTAACTGCACAAGTAGTAGTTCCTGTGATATGATGACATATACAGAATGGTTTCTACATACCATAAACAAATAACACAAAGCCTAAAACGAAATCGATACTGACAGTAATTACAAAACGAGTAAACTACTTAATATCAATCAAGGGCTTCGCTGAACACTTCGGTTCTCTTGCTGCCAGCAATTAAAATCTGTGGTTTTGAGTTTTATGTTAATTGTGCTATTGTAAATGCCATCTTTATGGCCAACCTGAGCTTGATTTGTGAGCAAAGCTTAGACGCTTAGATGCCAAGAGGGTGGAAAGGAAGTGCCTCTGCCATAGTGCTCAGCTTAAACGCTGTTACTTGCAAACGTTTTTCTGCATGCTCCATGCATGCGCACTCACAATTAATGCATGCTGTCTGCTCGGTTGTACAGTAAGGTGCGCTAGGCTTGCTTCACTATGTTAGCATCAGATGCCTATGCATTCTTTTAACGAGTACAGGTACATCAAGAGAGAGAGAAAGACCGCTACATAAGATCTGTACTGACTCATCCTTATTTAAAACCTGCGTGATCCCCAGCCAGAGTGACAACTCCAACTGCCATGTTTTTCCATGACGAAAACTACGAGGCTGTTTTCTCTGAACTGGACATACATGCTCCAAAACTTGCAGCTTGGTGAACGTGGCGAATGTGATGACGCACAACACAGAAAGCATCCTATTTAAAAGTGGGCACTATAAAAATCTTTTTTTTTTCTTTTTTTTTTTATATTTGGTACCACCACATGGCTGATTGGGTGTTTTATGTGAAAGGAAAAACCCAACATAAACAGATAATCATCTCTAAACTCAATGACGCCTAGCGTTTGCATGATCTGCCCTCATCCAGTTGGAGCAGCTTCGAGAAATGTTTTTAATGCAAACATGCACACATTCAAGAGAGGACGAATAAAAGGGAAAATTTGTCCATGCCGATGATGATAATGATGATGAGCTCGAGTTACACAAGTGAGTTAAACATAGTGGCGTTTAAAAAAGGTCAATCATAAAATAAAATGCAATACTTGGATAATAAAGAATTTTAAAAAGACGTCTAACAGATTCCATCATTAACCTCAGACTGCACTGTTCAGTTGAAATATGAAACATTTAGTATCGTTTATTATTATTTTATAATGTGCATTTGCCTCATACTTTATTCCGTACATGACTGTTGGAAGAAATGTGTAAAAACCAATCTGCAAATTATGTCTGCAGTATAAGTGTAAAAGTATGTGCTCTGTACAATAGCAGAATTTAACCCAATTACACCAAAACATTAAATATGGAACTCGCATCTTCGGGAAATGTTTGGGATAAAGCATGTCCCGTTTGAAAAGAAAGCAGGAGCATAAGGACAGCTGTCTTAGGTCCTTATCTTGTACAGATTTGAAGACAGATTGCCAGTGAGAAAGCAATCCCATAAACCCGTTCACTAGACCATGAAAGTTTTACAAACGTGCCAGACTGAACGGTATTGTTTACGATGAGGCGTAAATAACCTTCCTGTCATGCCTACATATTTAGGAACTAAAAATAATATTGAATATCGCTTCCGTAAATAAAATTGTCTATAGAAAAGTGTTTCTTGATGGGGATGTGACATATGATTATGTGATTAAAGCAAAAGGGTTTGTTTAGGACTTAACTAATTAGTACTAGAAGGCAGTACAAAGACCTGCACTGATGCTCAGGCTATGTGGAATATTTCTCCAGTGTTTCCTCTACAGTCCTCTCATTTACTGTCTCATACTTTATACAGGTTATGTGACTAAGTGTAAGGAGAGCTTCAGGGTTTTTTTCAGCCAAAAAAAAAAAAACTAAAAATTTTAATAATAATGTTTTAAAGATGAACATGATGTTCAAACTTTCAGATTAAAAATAATCTGATTCAGATTAAACACTTAAAAAAAAAAGAAAAAAGGTGAATTTAGATAAACTGCTATAGACCACAAATCCATCATTTGTATATTTAGATCCATGCATCCATCCATCTAGTTAGTGTGTTTGCCCAATTGTGAATTATGGACATTAATCTATAGAGACTACAGACTTTTTTTTAAAGTTTGTGTTTGATGTTATTTCTCAAATTCTGACATTTTATAAAATTTAAACATATATTTAAACACAAGCAGGAACATGTGCAATGTAGTGAATTTAAATATGCACTGTGCTGCGTTATCAGATTTGAAGTGAAATAAAGTGTGTGTGTTTATGTGACTAAGTGGAGCATCAGTCATTTTAAAAAAGCAGCTAAAACTCTTAATAATATTTTAACGATGAACATGATGTTCTACCTCCCAGATCAAACATAATCAACTGTACAAAAAAAGAGATGAGTTTGTATAAACTGTTGTAAACCACAAAGCCGTCATTCGTTAGATCTGTCTATCCGGTAAAAGTGTTTTCCAATAAAACATTGCCAATTAATGTTACCAAGCAACAGTCATTGACTCCTGTCCCATTATTAATGATGAATTATGATCTATAAAGATTACTGACTTTTTTTAAAATAGTTTGTGGAGGCTGTTATTCCTCAGATGTAACATCTGAAAGAATTTAAACACAATAGGAAGAATACTAAGACAAGGAGGAACGTGTACAATGTAGATTAGTTGAAGCCATGCAGTCTTTTAAATACACACCGTGCTGTGTTAGCAGATTTGAAGTGAAATAAAGTGTGTGTGTTTATGGGTGCTGAAAGGCAGTGCGACTTCCTGTGCGAAGAATTTCGCAAGTTTTTGCTGAATTTCTCTTGTGTGTGCGTTTGAGTGTGATTCACAGGCAGGACTCTTCACCTCCAGTACACATCACTCAGCTCCACGGCTCGGCGGCCAAGTCTTTAAAGAGTTTATAAAAAAGGGGAAGTGAAGTCGTTTTAACTTTTATGTGCGCGTTAAAAGGTTTCAGGGCTTCACCGCTGAGCTCATCCCGATGCCGGCCCGACTCACACACACACTCACACACACACACACTTTCACACTCCTCGTCAGGTCGATATGTGTGTAAATATCCACATCATTAGACCCGAGCTCGTTTTAATCCACGGTATGTTGGTGTGTTTTGCTCCTACCGCGCCCCTCTTCGTGTCGATCACACACTTTCTTTTTGAGGGTTTTCTCCACCTCTATCCAAACACACACACTCTGAACAAAGTAGTGAAGGTAAACGATTTCACACTTACAGATTTTCCCTCGCAGACTTTGTAGAATCCGGATTTTCGTGTCGTCTTCTTCCGCCATGGTCAAAGCTTTGTGTTTGTGTGTGTGTGTGTGTATGAGTGTGTGTGCGTGTATGTGTGTGCGCGTGTGTGTGTGTACAGTAGCTACATTCACAGAGTACTGAACGCAACTCTCGGGAGCGCCTGCTGTCACTACCCGATTGTAAGTGCGCATGCGCGGCACTTTCACGCATGCGTACAAAACGGCGCATTTTGCGACGTCCCGCGCATGCGTGTAATTATACGCCCTTAACGAGGGATGACAGGATTACTCGAGGCGTTACAAGTGCACGTTTTTAACGCAGTTTGGTTGTTTGAAAGATTATGGTTGCTTGAAATATTACATTAAAAAAAGAAATCACTTAATGTTTATGGTAAATAAGCGCGGCTAACAGGTGTCTAAGCGCCTCTGTCCCAAAACCAGGTTATTAACTGGCCACATCCTTGAACAGGACATGCGGGACATTGACAGAGAACAATATGAGTCTTATTACTTAGTTATTATTGGTGAAAGATATAGAAGTGTTTACAGGCAAGATATTAAGAGATGACAGACATCTTAAACGGCATAAAATAACAAAACAGATCATGCTATGGTTTGTCATTTTAAAAAAAAGATACAAATCTGCTGCTTATTTTATTTGAGCCAATAAAATAAGTCAGAAAGTGCTGTAAAAAAAATTAAGCATATAATACAAGGGTGACTCAAAAATTACCCACTCTCCTGTTATATTAAAACTTATTTTGGTCGCACTGTCTTATCAGCGCTTGGTGTTCAAGGCTACTGTCTCTCCAGTCACTGCTGTGCAGGTGTGAATGTGTTATATCAGTTCATTTGTAACTGCGGTGTGGATGCCCCATTTTTTTCAGACTACATTGCACTACTTTCTTGCACTCACTCTGGACATTCTGGACATTCATTGACACTAGTGGTCACTGCACACCTGCACATTCATGGACATCCCTGATGCACAAAGTCACTTTAAATATGACGCTTTCAGGCATATTTGCACACCCCCTGGACATTTCTATTTATATACAACTTCATTCCCATACAAAAATACCACAAATTCTATATTTTCTGTATTGTACAGCTAGGTTTTTCTTATTTTTCTTATATTTTTCTTATATTTTTCATATATTGTATATTTTGTATTGTAAAAATATTTTATTCTTTCTTAGTTAAATTTACTTCTATTTTCTTTTTCATATTTAATCCCTAATAATAGTCTTTTATTTTGAGGTCACGGGCAGTCGTCTAAGCATTTCACTGCATATCGTACTGTGTATGACTGTGTATGTGACAAATAAAATTTTAATTTGATACATTCCTTGCTAGAAGATGAGTTCACCAGTATCCTTCCAGTATTCATCAATGCATTTCACAGTTCTTAGTCCAATTTTAGTATTTGCAGTTTTCTTAGTGGTACTTTTCTCCTTGGTTGTTTTCTTTGCTTGATGTACACTAGGCCTAAATTTGACCCTTTTGAGAGTAACAGAGTAACATCTTTAACACGACCACAGGATATGATGGCATGACTATTTAAGAAGCTACAGTGCATCAGTTGAGGTATATATATAACTTAGAAATAGAAATAACTTGTTGCTGGCTAAACCATATTAATCACTGCAGTAATTTTTCAGTGAAAGGCTCTTACCTATCTGCTTAGTTAAATCCCCGTGGTGACTTTTTTTGTGGTCGGGCAGCGTATAATACAATCTTTAACAATAAATAATTTGATATTTGAACTTCTGACAAAATTTTTCAAAATGTTATAAAGTACAACTTTAACGGTCTGAGAGTCATTGTTAAATACAGAAATGTAATTTCCCATACAGTGGAACCTTGGATTGCGAGTAACTTGATCTGCAAGAATTTTGGAAAACAAGCTAAATTTTTAATAGATTTTAAGCGAGGTCTTCTAGTATGAGTAGTACACATGCGCTTTGTCTGTTTCGTCACGTGATCACAACTTCTCTCTCTCACGCTACGTGAATTTTGTACCATGCTCAGTCTCAGTGCACGTGTGTCACTCATATAGTCAGCATCAGTGCCTGCATGTACTGTTTATTATAATTTTTTTTATTTTGCGTCCAAGTGTAGTGACTGTTGTTTAGTAACTGTACTGCAACAACAGCCCCTGTGAAGAAAAAGGCTAAAAAAGCTGTAGCAGTGTGGGAGATGATTCTTTTTAACAGCAGTGCAACGTCACATTTCCGCAAAATCCTCAAAAGGAGGCAAAAACAAGTGTCATTAGAGAGGTTGCTTGTTAAAAAGGTTTGCAGACAGAGCAGTGATTCCGATAGTTTGTGTGTATGTGTGTGTGTGTGTGTGTCTGTTTCTGCGCATGTGTGTGTGAAAGTCGCCTACACAGTAGCCCCCCTCTGCCCATCCTCTCTCGTCTTACTTCACCCACGATTCTTTTCAAGAATCCAAGGTTTAACTGTATAATATTCAAACATCCACATGTATGGTATGATTATGTAATAAAAATCTAAATCTAATTAAAGTAAAAGTTAAGGTTTTGAGGGGAATGGGTTGTGGAAGCCTCGTGTGAGCGCATACTAACGGAATCACTGCTGTAAAGTAAAACAAACAAACAAACCTGCACTTTAACTTTGAAAAGAATCGCGAAAGAGCAGTGTTTCTGTGTAGAGCAGACACACACAACACACACACACACTAAAGGCGAGAGAGAGAGAGAGAGGGAGTGTGAACCGGCACGTGTCAAATTACGCGCGCACACACATAACGACAGAGGAAGAAAATGGATTTTTAACCTTCTAATGAGACTTTCTTTTGCTTTACACGCGCGCACACACGTGTGTCATAAGAAACAGTACACGTGCGCTGTACACATGCGCTGTACACACGCGCTTACAAACACAAAATAAAACAACTTAAACAGTAAACAGTACACACGTGCACGGATGTTGATTATACCAGTAACTAAGACACAGCAGGGGAGACGATTACCCACAATTCCGCAGCGCAAGAGAGAGAAAAAACATTGGCTCAGTTGTGATCACGTGACGCTCGACGTCAAAACAAGAAGCGCATGCGTGATACATGATACTCGGTACTCGTAAACCAAGACTTGCTCGTTTTTCAAGTCAAAATTTATTAAAAATCTTTGCTCGTCTTGCGGAACACTCACAAACCGCGTTACTCGCAATCCCAGGTTCCATTGTAATTATATATTATAGTAAATAGAGTAAATCAAACATTTAATGAGTTAAAAAAGTAATAGTAAATTAATTTATAGAATAAATCTGTATGAAAAAACTGTATCTGTTGCAGTGACCTGAAATAAATAAATAAATAAAATTATTAACTTGGCTTTTATGCATTTTTTTTTATTAGGAAACTCACATGGATATAAAAAGGTTCAAAAAGAATTTAAGAAAATACAAAAGGAGTGATCAAATTTGCAGCATAGGGGCCATTATTGTAAACATTTGTATACTAAACATTGTCGTCAACCCTGTTACCCTCATGTCAACCATGTTATTGAGCTATATTTTGGGTAATAATATCTTGAAAACACAAAATAAGATGGAGTTAAATGTCTGGATAGTTAGAGAAATGGTAGATCAATTATGTTGCATATGGTAAAATTATGAGGAAATAAAAAATATTTATAGTAACTGTCATACTGACATTTCACACAGTTTTGGTCTGTATTTGGCATGTATTCTTGTCATGGTTCGTTCAGGGTGCTCTGACCTTGTGTTTTATTTTGTACCCTTATTTTGACATTTGTGCTGCTTAGCATTTCTGTTCTTCTATTTCCTGGTTATGTACATAGATTTTTTTTTAGGTATTTTTGATTATGTCCTTTCTCTGTTTAGTTGCCTTGTTTTCACTTACTCACTCATTGTCTATATCGCTTTATTCTGTATACATGGTCGCAAGGGGGCTGGAGTGGGGTACACCCTGGACGGAGTGCCAATCCATTGCAGGGCTCACAAACATACATTCACGCACTCATTGACACACTACGGGCAATTTGGAAACGCTAATTAGTTTAATCTGCATGTCTTTGGACTTTGGACTGTGGGAGGAAACCGAGTACCCGGAAGAAATCCACCAAGCACACGGAAAACATGCAAACTCCATGAACACAGACCCAGAGGCGGGAATCGAGCCTGGACCCTGGAGGTGCAAAGCGACAATGCTAACCACTAAGCCACCATGCTGCCTGCCTTGGTTTCAGCTCATGGTAAGGAGGGCCCACATAATGTGCGCCAACCGAGAGCCCACAGCACAGAACACAAAATAATCCTGGATGAGCAAGCTCCCCATATCATGCAGCATCAAAGAACAAGGGCACAATGTGCCAAAATGTTCACAGTCAGGCTTAGAGAGCTGCTCAGCAACATTGGTTCCACAATATTCCTGTACACACCCTGCAAATGCATGAATAAGGACAAATGAACTGTGATTTAGTAGTTGCAAGATCTGCAGGAGCAACAGTTGCTGCTCAGCATCGAGTTGGCCCAGCGCCAAGAGAACTTCATTGGAGAGTCCCCCCATATCACATCAAGTTAAGTCCTGTTTTTTTTCAGACTCATGATCTGATAATCCAGAGTTCTCCACTGTTAAACCAAAATAACATACTGTTGTGCCTGAATTATGGCCTGTACCTAAACCTATCCTTGTGAATGTTGTGTGTCTTTTGCACCATAGGTCAGATGAGCTCAGAAAGTCCCAAAGGACTTTGGGAAATTAATGGTTTCTCCACATCCAAACGTCGATGATGTCATGCTTGCCCTGCACCGTAGCTCAAAAGAAGTCATGCTTGCCCTAGCTCCAATGATGTCATGCTAGCACCACCAGCAGGCCAGTAGAGGACAACATGCTGGTGCTAAGCTCTTCCCAAAGGCTCACAAAGTGGCAACTCAAGTCTTGAGCTCTAGCCCTGGCAAAATTTAAGGTTTAGTGTCTTGCAAAGTCACAAGTAAGTTAGCCCTGGATTCTGAGCCAGATTCTGGCTACTTGGCCATGTCATATTCCAATGTGGCACTCATGTTAAGGCCTGACTCAGCTCTGCTAAGTGACAACCCAGTTCAGACCAAAGCCTGGCCAAACAACCATACTAAGCTCAAACCCAATTACCATGCCCTGTATTGAGTTTCAGTTTCCTAGTCCAGTTCAGGTCCTGTGTCACAGACATCTCACCAAGACTCTACCCAACCCCCATACCTTGCTTCTCAGCCTTGCCATCAGATCAAACTGTTAAGGTGCTTAGAGGACAGGTTCTGTCATGGTTCTCTTGTGTCTTCTGACCTAGTGTGTTGTGTGACTCTTACTTTGACATTTGTGTTGCTTAATGTTTCTGTTCTCTCATTTCCTGTTGGTGTTTATCAACTTCACAAAAGCAGAATAAAGACATGCAGGTTAACTTGACCTAGCATAGTTTATGCTTCCTGGATTATTGTGTTTCACTGTAGCCACACCAGGATGAACAGTAGTGACAAGGTCAAGCCAGGTGTAAGGATTTCTGATAAATACCCACCCATGACTTAGACAAAACCACAAGGTCGACCACAGATTCACTGATAAAGAGATGGAGCAGAGCCATGCCCCTTAGTTCTCCTCATCTAAGCAGCCGCCTCTTACTGTATGTAAAATGTGAAAAACAGAAATGATAATTAAACAAGGAGGAAACACACAGCAAACAAAAGGAGACCAGCTGAATGCAAAAGTAATGAAATATACATGCAGTAACCACTGTTCACAAGTAGTTAGATGCCCTTTTCATACAATAAAAACTGTACGTTTTCTTTAATTGAGCAGTTGAAGTTAACGTAACTTTGGACATTTTCTATGCATATTCATTCAGAATCAGAAAACATTATTGTCATGATAGAAGTGCCCGTAGTGGTCATTATTGCTTGATTATTTGTTTAAATGTTTATGGCACTGGAATTGAAGTTGCAGTAGCTGTTTTTTTATGGAGGGCTTAATAGTGGTAGCCTGATAAGAGTAACTGGAAAGGTGTGTGGGAGATGAGTCATAAATAAATGTATAATAAAGTCAGCTTCCCTTCCGAGTATGGAGTACTGATAATAGAGTTATTGTTTTAGTAGTTATTTCACTTGGTTAATGATCTGCAAAAGCGTAGACTTACTCTATATAGGATAATTACAAGCGGATGAGATGTTGAAGGTGAGGACAGGGCTACTAAAATGTCTCTTTTGGGTTTCTATTTACAGCTGAGTTTGTAATGTCTACCATTCCCAACCAATGGCCAAACTACATCCAGTGGATGCAGTGCCGGTCCCAAACCCGGATAAAACGGACGTAATGCGAAAGGAAGGGCATCTGGCGTGAAACCTGTGCCAAATTGTGTGCAGATCGGATGGTCCGCTGTGGCAGCCGAAAGACTAACACTGATTCACAATGATAGAATATGTCCTGTCTTTCACTTCTCAGGGCATTTATGACTGGACAAAAAAGAACCTGGCAACAACATTATGCATGCTGGCAAGGGTCTTGAAAAATTAACAATGGACAAATCAATCATATTAATGGAAAAACATGCATGTGTCTTGCTGATGGGGTGGTCCATCAACTCAAGAAATGACCCCTGCTGAGGAGCTAAACCTTGACTTAAATCAAGCGAGGTCTGTCATGGAAGGAATCTAAGCGGGAAGAGATAACGACTGTCTCACCTAAAGAAACTGTCCCCTTCGTACAAGGTACCTTATTCCAGTACTGCACATGGAACACACTCAACCATTAGTGTTGACTTTGGCTTGCCTAGCAGTAACCAGGAACACAATCATTCTTTTGGAGCTTCCAGATGAAAATCTGGTGAGTATTAAAGGCATAGACTTGGAATACCCTGTTAAAAATGCATCAAGCCAAGTTCTGTTCCATCTGGCAGGGTGAAGAGTCCTCTGCAGAAGATGACGAACAGACAGTGTTGGCGGATGCCAGAAGGCATGAGGTATCATGTCAGTGTTGTGCAAATACCTATTGGTGCATAATGGATAAGTAATCCGTGATGTGGTGGCCATAGAAATACAGTACGTATAACATTTGTAACAGGACCTACTATAGATGCAGTACAGCCTGATATTTTTATTTGTCAGATACATGAAATTATTAAGTAAATCGTGTAGTAAAATGGTGTGGTTGCTCTACTCTGTGCAAGAGTAGGCTATGTGATATATATGAGAAAAGGTGTGTGTCTGCATGCATATGTGTATGTCCTTGTCTGACTGAGACATATTGATGTGTGCATGCCTGCCATTTCTGAGGACAGACAGGTCCACATTAGAGTCAGATAAAACTCACTTGTAATTATGAATGTGAACCTTCATGACATGCAAATCAGATCTGACCAAAAAATCTGAACTGAACAATGTGGCTTGCAACATGAACGTAGCCTATAATAGCACCCACCTGAAAGGCAAATCGAGTTGGTAGATGTGAAGATTTCATAATAGAAAATTGCAGGACATGGACCTTGATATGAAAATCAAATAAAAGACACTCAGGAAAGTTGGACTTGGACGTTCAGAAGCTAGAAAAAAAAGTGGTGAGTTCAGTAAATGTTGTAAGCCTGAATACAATGTACTGTATTACATTAATTGTTGCTATTCTCTCTCCCATGTTCCAAGCCAACAAGTGATCACACCAAAATGAAGTTACTAAAAGGGTATAATTTAGGAAGATTATGTAATTATGGAGCCTAATTACCACAAATTATATTCTTCCAGTGACAAATAAAATGCATTTAACGTTAATTATCCTTAATTCATAAAATAATGAACAATAAACCAATAAACCACAAAACAATAAACCAAAATAATTAAGAACATTGATTCTCTCTGACCAGTCTACCATTTACATTATCTGGAAATATTGCTGTATCATCCCAGCTATCTCCAATACCACTCTGGGAGCCCTTTCTCTCTGGGGACACAAAATTTTTTAAGCACAGTGCAGGCAAAAGTGATGTTGCAGACCCTGTCTGGGTTGATCCTCAGGTGTTGAAGGTGTTGAAATCAAGACTTCAGAAGCCTAAATGCAATTTTAGGATCATTATGCTGACCCATATGCTGACAGGTATATCCCTTGTCTCCCAGCAACACACCAGAAACAATGTGAAAAAAAAGAAAAGTGACCTGAGAGCACAGAATGTAGTTATAACACGTGCATCAAGTAAAAATTTAGAGCTCAGTGATAGGTTTCTTGCCTACCATGCATAAGGTCAAGGTTTGATTCCCACCCAATGCCACAAAATCTGCCCTAAAATCTGTTCCGGTGTGCAGATTGGATGGTCTGCTGTGGCGACCCATTGACAGAAGCAGCCAAAAGACTAACAACAACATGAAGTAAAAATTTTGACTCACTTGTGATGTTTATGGTGCATATGATTAAAATTTGTGTCACTGGAGAATTGTACTGGCTTGAAGACTCTGGAGGACAGAAAATGCAGCCTGTGGAAAAGGACAATTTTTTTCTAATGTTTTGGCAATTAGAAGGTGTAACCTTAAAATTTTTCCAAAGTTAATTAACTATTTCTTTTTAGCATTTGAAAAGCAACCTTGAAATGAAACTAGTGACTACTTCCATCATTGTAACGTAGTCTCTACTTTATCCCTAAAACTCATCAATGCTGAAAGTTATTCAACGTTCTAGCTGTAATGTCCTTTTTCTAAAAACTTATGTTCACTCTTTGCTGTCCAGCCATGTCTAAAGCGGTCAATTATTAATATAACTTTTTTTTAAACATTTTAAATAAATTGGCCTAAAACATTTGATCTCTTGTAATGCCTACAAGGTTTCATGAACTTGTAAAGCATCCGAACACAGCTGTTGAATTGTATATTTACCTATTCACTATTAATTTATATGTTTGTTCGGGGAAAACTAGATTTCTGCAGAAAACAAATCTCTACTAGACTTGCACATTCATGTTATCAACAGTTATCAACTGCCTCGACTTCAACTGTGTTTAAAATACTTTAAAACTAGCGTAAGTACCCGTCATTGACGGGTAAAGAGTTTGTAGATATAGTTAAAAGGTTACAGCTTAAAATAAGTTGATTAACTTTAATTTAATCAGTGAGATTATTATTTTAGGTTGAATCACTTGTACATGTCTGCCTGTCTTTCTGTACGGCAGTCTGCCTAACTTATTCATACAAAAAAAAAATATTTTGTAAGTGTCAGGAACTAACCCGAGGTGACCAGAAGACGTAGCTTTAGCGGTTAGCCCTTGTAGCGTGAATGGTAAACCC
>JAQMYJ010000038.1:21097424-21109009 GCA_030014305.1 Clarias laeviceps
ATTTGGTTTACGAGTGTTTTGGAATACGAGCCCACTTCCGGAACGAATTATGCTCGTAATCCGAGGTTCCACTGTAACTAACAATATTTCTATGAACTATTCAACATTGTGGTTTCTGTGTTCATAATATTCTCACATCACACTAATACAAAAAGTATTGTCAAACTTTCTTAATTCCCAAATAGAATTACTGAGTATGCAAAACTGAAAATCTGCAAGTTTAACTGGCAGATGAAGTTGGTAGTGGCATTGGTTGGTCCTTATTCTTTATTAATATCACAGCTAGAGACTGATCCTAAAGAGTTCTCAGAGTGTAGCCTTGGCAGAAATTAGGGCACAGACCTGATCTCTTGAAAATGGAGCAAACTGACAGCATGTAACATCTTAAGCCATTACAACAACCAAATATGACAAATAAACCCTTAGAAAATAAATAACCCATATTTAACTTTACTTGCATATTAGAATGCAGAAAAATGCAAGTTTAATTCAAACACATTTTCATTCTATCTTTCATTTAATTTCCTAAAACTGTTTAATTATAAATCATAATTACACAAATATATATCAGTGTTTGGAATTCAGATTTGAATTAGCATCTTTAAAGATCTGAGAACTTTATGAGTTAGAGTCAAGCTCTACTTTCTTTTTTATTGTTTACGTAATTGTTACCTAAAATCACCTTACCATTTCCTCATGAACTGGCAGCATTTATACATGGTATATATACTGTACATAGTGCCAAATATAACTGCCCCTTCCTGATTTCATCTACTTTTTGCATATTTGACACATTTAGGTTTTTCTATGTTCAAACAAACAATGTCATATACACAGTAAAATTCCTAGAGTTGATTCAACACTTTCAGAATCCAGATGGACCTATATAAACACTGTAAGGTATTAATTTACCACTCTGGTAAATTAAGTGGTAATTCAACACTGGGGATTTTGCTGTGGACATAATCAACCTAAGTAAACACAAATTACTTTTTAAATTATTTTAAAAATAATGAATACAAACTTCTCATTTGTGTGAAAAACTAATTGCCCACTTAGTTATTCAATTAACAAAATACATTTCCATTAGTCTGTACAACCAGACTAGATTACTCTTAGCTCTGTAGAAGCTAAACTTTATTTCAACAGTAAGTTTTCTGGTATAATATTGTCTGTGCACTGCTCACTAAAAAGTGCACACTAGAATCTTCGGTATGACCTGTCAATCTGATTACAGTATTTGTGTATTTATCAGAAGTGCTAAACCATTACAGCCACTTTAACCCCTTATTACAATAAGAACTTCGTACCAGTCGTCAAACATGGCGGTGGTAATAAATGTAGTCATAAATAAATTGTGTGAGAATTTACATACATTTCACACACATTTTACTTTCAAGGAAATGTTGAAATCTAGAAATTACTGCATAATATACGTACAGTACATACACATTAGACTTTAGAAATTTAAACTGGTGCCCTGACACCTTTACCATATGCCAGTGCCTCATCATGCATCTGTAAAGCAAGGGTTTCTAGCATAAACAGGAGTAATACAGCCATCCGTTTCATTTACACAACATGATTTATTTACACCTTTTCTCATTTTGCAGTGGTTGGTATATTTGCTGTAAACTTGAACTCGGATCTCTGAGTTGCTGCAGTGTCCTAAACAGCTCTGAGCATAGCGTCCTATTTATCCAAGACTGTGACAAAGTCATTTTTTTGTTACTTGTAGAAGTAGGTCAAATATGTGCCCAGTACTAAGTCTCTCTCTCTTTTTTTTTTTTTTACCATTTAGGAGACATTTTGTGCTCTTCATATCTCTGAGTGTTGTCTGTATGGAGTTTTGTCTGTGTCATTAAATGCAAATCATCTGTGGTGTGCCTGTTCCTGGAAATTTACAGATGATTACCTTTTATCAACATGTGTAGTTGTCATGCGTATTTGTAATAGTCCAGTTTGGCTTTAACGTGGATTTACATGATTCTTTACTGCAAGGTAGATAAATGAGGACAATGTGGCATCATAACACAGACAAAATAATCCACATTTAATAAAACACAAACACCAACTATCAAAACAAGCGGCAGTCTGGAGGGTGCATGGGTATGCAAATTAATATGCAGCATCTGTACTATGTGAAACATTTATTCTTCTCATAATGGTGACAACAAAAAAATGACAGTCACAGATAAGCCATAAACACAAACACTGTTTCATACTTAATGTATGTATATATTTTGTGTTATTGTTGCAATTCTTACTTTACTTTATATACTGTAACTAAATAAGCCATTAAATGGAGAACTGTGAACGGCACTGATAGACTGAATAAACATTCAGAGCATTTATAAAGTTATGTTCAAAACACAAGATGGCAGCAGAGCCTCTCCAATAGAAGCACGCCCACCTCACATTTACCAAATAATTTGTTTAAGCTAATCAGAATAACTGTTTTAAAAACAGCGATCAGTGCTTCTTCATAAAATGTTATAATATGTAAAATGAGTTCTTTAGGACCTTAGATTCATAAAAAGGTTCAGCTTGGTAGCCTCTTTAAACTGGAAGCCCTCTTTTGTAGAGATCACAGAAAGTAGATGCTCTGAGTTTTTTTTTTAATCATTATTTCAAATGTTTCAAATGTCTAAAGTGCTTCCTGTAAGCTCTAATCAAAGCATAGTGTTTTATTTTCTCACCAGGAAATGTGATATATCTTAGATTTTGATCTTGTTTTTTAATCCTCTGTAGGTCCAGAGGTACTTGCCCTTATAGTCCTTGCACTAATAGCTGTGTGTGTGTGTGTGTGTGTGTGTGTGCGCGCGCGGTTGACTGGGAGTGGCTAACCCTGATTTCCTGTATCATTTTGCCATAAGCCATATACTTTAACAAAAATCCTATTTATTTTTGAAAATTATTGCTGTTCTACATTCAAATAAAGGTATTAATGCACAAGGTTTACATTTCACATTAGTTACACTCTTATAAAATAGTTATTATGCTGTTATTAACTTTATCTGTGTTTAAGTTTTCTCTTTTCTCCCATCTGTCACTCAGTCACTTTACTTCTTTTACTTCGTCTCTCTCTGGCTCTCTCAAATCTTCTCGGTCTGTCGTTTTGTCCCAGGTATGCTCTGCTTCTCTTGTTCTTCCTCTTTTGACAGTTCCCTTTCTCAATCTCTTCTGTATTGTCTCTCTTCCTGTCTCTCTGCATCTCCACATTATCTGATTCCATTTCAAATCTAATTCTTTATGATATTCGTGTTTCTCGTTGTTTCCGTAGTTGTTAATTCTGATTTGCAGTCCTGCCTGTTTCCTCACTGCAGCGCGGCCATTTTGAGATACAAACGTGAGATCATTCAACCTCGGTGAATAGAAAATGGCTGCTGGGGTTTAGCTGACAGTTCAGATAACTATCGATTTGGGAACAACGCTTGTATGTGCAACAGTTTATGATGAAATTACAGAAATTAAGCCAGTACCAATCGTGATTTTTATACATTTTAAAAATAGTTTCATCTATTTACAGTTAGCATGGTACCAAAATAGCAGTAGACAAAGACCCACCCATATTACGCTAGATTTTCTGTTTTTAAATGTTTTTTTTTTTTTTAATAGGAAATTGTTTTGAATTTGCATGTCATTTATAAAAACTATGTGGCGGTGAGTGTGATAAAGAGAGAAAGAGATAGGAAACCACATGCGAAGCTGTATATGAATTACACAGCAAAAAAATAAGGGCACAGTGCATCCACCCACATAGGGCTACGATGACATCTTCAGACACGTATTTAAAAGATTTGCAGATTTATTTAATTTCGTGCACTGACGATCGCACAAAGCAATAAACTCCTGCAGAAATCTATCTATAAACAAACAAACAAACAAACCAATATAAAGCCAGTGTGCAGAGCCTTTGTGTTTCCATCCTTTCCTAAAGCAGATAAGTCAGTATGACCACTGCTGAAACAGGCCTCTGTTGTCGGGGCAACGCATTTATCATCAATTAAGCTGAGTGATAAACGGTATGCGGTGTAAAAATTGTGCTTAAAAGTCAGCTTAGCAGCATGTGTTAGTATAAGATGGAGGATAGGCGGCTTTGCCTCCTCTGCTCCTGCATGTGTATGTGTGTGCGTGGGTTTTGTCTGCTCAGCCTCTGGACTATCACACTGAGTGCTTGCTGCATCTTTTCCTGCGATGGCGTCTCGCGTATGAGTCGCTAAACCTGCTTAATAGTGCAAGACACTAAAGGTCATTGGGAGTTTTTGGTTGTTTGTTTTTAAACACAGATTTTGTTGTATCGCCTTATTGATTTCGCATTCTAACTCCCTATCTGTAGATGTGCGAAAAAGGATGCCACACCCATATTTTACAAAGTGTAAAATAGCAGAGTACTAAAACCCGTAGACCGGTCAATCATTGCATATGAGTTTTTGTAAACAATTAAAAATAAAAATTTATAAAAAAAAAACAAAACAAAACAAAAATCCCCTACCTCAGCAAAATGAAACACAGCTGCTGCCGTCCAGTCATACGCAGAGCGAGAATCGTATCACAGCGCTTTCTGCAGAGAAGGAAACACGTAGAACGTACTATTTATTTCTGTTCATCAGAGAATGAGGTGAAACAGGCGAAACCGAGAAATGCGCCATCTTGCAACGAAAATAAAAATTGACTCGTTGCTTGCTGTCTAGCACTGCTCTCAAAGTCTGTGCGTCATCTCTCTCTCTCTCTCTCTCATGCACTCTCTCCATCTCTCTCCCTCTCTCTCTCTTCTCAAAGCCCTCTTTCCGCTGAGCTACAGAGGTGGCATCGACTTTGCTCTGGAAAAGCCACTGCAACTTTAATCAACATGGCTACAAAATGGTTAAGAGCGAGAGACCGAGACATGAAGAGAGAAAGGGATGCAGAATGGTACGATGCTAACGTCAGAAACGCTGCTAAAACACCAGGGAAGATGATGGACGGCGAGAGAGAGAGAGAGAGAGAGAGAGAGGAAGAGAAAAAAGGCAGAGCAGGACAGATGCATGCTGCATGGAGAGAAAAAGATACAAGGGTGGATGATAGTATAGAAGGGATGCCTGCTCTATAGAGGTGGAGGAAAGAAACAAAGAATGGAAAAAGGAAAGATGACCAAAATATGAAGGTAGAAGCAGAACCCTATGATGCTAAAATCAGGGGAAAAAAAACGATGGCGATCTCAGGTTAGCAGCAGTGGCGGTGGCTAGGAGATTAGGGGATAAAACAGTGTCTATACATTTGCATACAGACACACACACACACACACACACACACTGCATGAGCGGTGTCTGTCTCACACACGCAGGATAGACAGATTCATCTCACATACCGCAGACCTTTTTAATGCATATTTTAATGCAGCTAAGCTGCAGCCAGATCAATGCAGTGGCATCAGAGAGAAAGAGAGAGAGAGAGAGAGAGAGAGAGAGAGAGACGGGGACAGAATGAGGGCACAGAGGGAAGAGTGCGTGAAAAACATGAGTGAAGAATGAACGAGGGCACGGAAACACAAGGGAAGATGATGGATGGCGGGAGGAGGGAATACGAGACGGGAAATAGAGAAAAAGAAAAACGGAGAGAAGTAGAACAAAAGGTTATTACAAAACAAGAATAGATTAAATGAGTACACTGTGTAAAGATAAACAGAATATAGATGGTCAAGATTGAAAGAGGGGGAGAGATTTTTAAACTGGACATTCTCAGTGGTTCCGAGTCTTCTCCAATAAGGTAGACATGTCACAGTTTTAAAGTGGATTTAAAATAAAGTCACAGGTTTGCATGTGAACACACATATGAAAGCTGGTGGTCAAACATGAACACTGCAATATCAATCTATGTCCCTGCATTAAGGAATCTATGTGTCAGTTTGGGAAAACCCTTTTATACATTTACATTTAGAGAATTTGGCATATGATGCTCTCACCAAGAGCGACATACAGAAATGCTTTAAACTCTCTATAAAAAAATACATTATGATACTGGTTCACTGGTTCAGTCTTGAACTAAGAATACCATTAGTCTATTGCGTTTTTTTATTTATCCAAGTTTTTTCTAACCTAAGTAAGAGGTATAAGTCAGGTCTATACATTTTGGCATTTGACTTTCAGCTTTAATTAAAGGGATTTGACAAAAGTGTGGCATTATCCATTCAGGAATTACAGTCATTTTTGGGTACTCACAGATGGAACAAACTAAAATAATTATAAACATGAGGATTGCTACTTAACAATGACAAAATGCTTTACCAGGCCTTTACTGCAGCTTTACTGCAGCTGCCTTCAACTCCTGCTTGTTGTTCTGTAGTATCCCTTGAAGCAACTTTTGGGTAGCTTTTACTGTATGTTTTGGGTCATTATCTATCTGCAAAGAAAGATATCTGCAATATGAAGTGGCATCCTGTTTGTTTTTCTGCATTTGGCTGAAAAACAGAATCTGAGCAGAAAGTATAGGCCTATACACTTCTACTTGTTTTCAGCACTCTCATCATCACCCAACACCAGTGACCCAGTTCAGTGGCAGCCAACACTGAGTTGAAGTCAACACTCCCTCCACAATATTTGACAGATGATGTGGTGTGCCTTTGGATCATGAGTTGTTCCTTTCCTTCTCCGTAATTTTTTCTTCCCATCATTCTGGTACAAGATTCCAATTCCAATATCCAAAGTCCAATCTGGCTTTTCTGATCTTCAGCATTACCAATGTTTTGCACCTTCTTGTGAAGCATCTGTATTTATTGAATAAAGCCGTCTCTTCACTGTAGACTTTAGTCTTCTAGGCCTTTTGCTGTTGTTGGGCTTACCAGTTAATTCATTCTTTTAAAGACTGTTCCAAACTGATTTTCTTTTCAGCCTAAAGATGGCCACCTTCACTTGCACTGACACATCTTTGGACCTCATGTTAATAGTTCAAGTGAATAAGTAACCGAATGCAAATGTAACACTCAAAACCACCCCAAGCCTTTTATCTACTTGAGTATTCACGGAGTAATGAGGGAACAGGCCACACTGGTTGTCAGAAAGTTTGTTCCATTATTTCTGATCCCCCAAAAGGGGTGCGGATAGGTGTGAACATGGCTGTAATTTCAGAACAGTTAATGCCAAAGTTTTGGCAAACCCCTTAAATTAAAGCTGAAAGTCTTGACTTCACTCACATCTTCAGTGTTTCATTTCGAACTTCAAAACTGTCTGTTCCAAAATGTATGGATGTAACTTCAGGCCTTCAGACATAGATCAAAAACTGTTAGTGACTCAGGTGCTCAGACATGTAGAAGAAGTTTGTTCCACCACCAAGCCTTTACGAAAAAAACGTTCAAGCATTTAAGCTTTGCCTATAAGCCAAAAGTGAAAAGAGAGAAAACAACAGTGGGAATCCCTATAATCCCTATAATCAATTTTAAGTGTTTCTTAAAAACAACTATTATTTTATTGATTTAATTTGTACAACGCATACATATGACCATGAAACCTGTGCCTTTATAGATCTATTTAGAAGGCCCACACATCCAGCTGTCATTGAATGTTCTACCAGTACTACAATGTTACAATAAACCTGTATATGCTCATTGATCAGCCATAACATTAAAATGCAAAATATTAAGTCCAATATTGTTTGGGTTCCCCTTGTGCTGCTGGGCAGCTCTGGCCCCTCACGGCATGACTCCACAAGATCTCAGTTTACTGGTATATAATTGATACTCAGTGTTATTCAATTCTCCTGGCAGTGGTGTTAGTGTTGTGGCTGATTGGTTGTTAGTTTTTCAGCCTTTTGAGGGGTCGCTACAGCAGACCATACAATCCACACAAGAACTTGGCACAGGTCCTGATGCAATGCCATTCCTGACGCAACCCTCCCATTTTATCCAGACTTGGGACTGGCACTGCATTTAGTGGCTGGGGTTTGGACATTGGCTGGGAATCTAATCCAGGCCTTTTGCATGGAAGGCAAGAAACCTACAGTACCACTGAGTCACCAGTGCCCTTGTGGCTGATTATTGTATATAGTAAAACAACAACAAAACACCCTACTTACCTCTACATTTGTAAAGTTTATGGAAAAAGAACATAACTGAGACTTGATCAAAGAATTATAAATTCAAGATGGAAAGATCTCCTGAGGTCACTGTCAAATTCTCTCTTACACCCATGCTGATTAATTCTGTGGCTAGTTTTTGCATTTTGTAAAATGTTTCAGGCTGCAATGGCAAGTTATTTACAGGATGAAGATGGTTTATAATAGCCCAGTGTTGTATATAATGTCTACAACATGATGAGGTGGGTAATTACAATAGACAAATTTTTTTCAGGATCGATAAAGTATCTATCTATCTATCTATCTATCTATCTATCTAACTGAAGGGGTGACGTGATACAGAGAGTTGTTAACACTCATGAGTTGGTTATTCTTTCAATACTCTCATGTCTGAAGTCATTTATTAATCTTCTTTTTCACACGGTAGCCTCTATATTAAACCCAAGAGTGAAAGGAAAGGACTGTGGTGATTAATCATGCTACTGGATTAGTAAAAAGAACTTGTCCTTGTAAGGTCTGGGATACTTGTCACTCAAAAAGATTATATTTAAACCTTACTGACTTAATGCAAGTGAGTTATTAAAAAAAAGAGAAGAAAAAAAGAGCTTTAATTCTGAGCAACATGGTTCTCCAATGTTTATAGTTTGGAAATACAGAGTTTCAAAGTTCAGCTCATTTTCAGCTGGTTGAAACAATCGTACACAACCGTTTAAAAAATGCATGGTGCTGGTAAATGTGCAGCGGCAATGTGATGTTGTCAGTGGTGTCTCGTTGCAATTCATATCTTATTTCTAGTCCCACCTGTGCATACTCACACACACACACACACACACACACGCACACACACACCTGCTATAAAGCCCAGCCTTGAGCAAAGGAAGGAACTTTCAGCTTTGTGTCCAAATATATAAGTATGCTGATCAGTGCTGAGAGATTAAAAGATGATCTGACAAGATGGCCTGGAGCTACGGAACACAACACCGCAAAGAAACGCGCACTACAGGAGAGTGAACAAACCACAGTGTTATTTTCTGTCTGAGTCACCAAATGGTGCGTAGGTGGTGTGCTGCCACATCATCACTCACTTCCTGTCAAACATGAACCGAATTACCATGTTAACACTAACTCACCCCTCCTGGAGAGACAGGACTGCAGCCTATTAACTGCAGTATCAAATCGCCCTGGGCTAAGTTCCAATTCTGCTGTCAACATGCCCTCTCTGAAGTGCATTTCATTTACGTAACACCAGTGTGCACGACTGTTCAACAGCGCGATGTGATTTCCAATCATACTTACAATAACAAATGCGCTTGCTCGCTTACTTTTGTGCTAAGTAGAAGTGTTCGAGGACTCAATTTGTCATTCACTTATCCCTAGAAATGGCTTTATACCAATTGGAATATTTTTGGAAAGTCGAAGGAAACCAGACAACCCAGAGGAAACCCATTGTGAAAAACTTTTAACCTCCATACAGACAGTAACTGAGGTCAGGGTCAAAACGGGGACATGAAAGGAATACAATAAAAACATTACATTAGAAACATTCATGTACGAATCAGAAGAAACAAAATTCTTTTATATAACAAGTATATCATTTTGTTCATAAGCAACCTTGTGTACATGTGTGAAAAAAGTAATGCTTGCTGATAAAAATCACTACTTACAGTACAAGGGCTTCTATGTTTTATATAAAAGGTCAAAACCCAGCTATGCCTTCCGAGTAGGTTGTGCTCTGGGGATGCTCATATAATAATCATCTAACACACTTCAATTGAAAGAAGCAACATAACAGCCCTCAAGATGGATGACTGCCAAAGGTTGGGGGGAAATGATGGCAACCGGACAAGAAAAAATGTTAAAAGCAGTACTGGAATGCAGCCTAGTGCTTTTATAGTCTTCCGTTTATAGCCGTTCTCTACATATGGAACACGGACTTGATTCGAGACAGCTGAACTTCGAAGGGTTTTCATTGTTTTGTTTTTTATGTATTATTTTTTTAACTGCTTATACTGTTTTGTCAAAGAACACTGTGTTCGATTGCACCAGTGCCTTCTGGGTAAGTTGAGCTCTTCCAACCCTCATCTAATGCCCTTCAGTCGAGCTGACAAAGTAACAGATAGGCCCTTGTGATGGAGGGCAGCCAAGTGGTGAAGGGAAAAAAGGGAATAGGAGAAATGGTTTAAATAATAAAAAAAAATAACAGGAATAAAACACAGCAGGTGACAGGATCAGTCAGCTCTGAAAAAAGAAAACAAAAACGAGAGAGAGAGAGAAGAGTTTGTCTGATTCACAGTAATGCAACGGAAATGCTGCAGCACATCAAAAAACATCGAAAACACACACCTCAGTGTTTACTGTAAGATCAAAGTGATGACATCATACAGGAATACAAAAAAGAAAGCATTGTATAACAATTAGTCAAGTGTGTGTGAAGTGTCACAGCGAGGCAGAGTAGGGTTAGTAATTCAGTACCAACCTGCAGTGCAGTCGTCCCGATCATGATCGTCTCTTGTCTGCTTCTTCTCTGACCACACACTCAACACAGAGTGTGCAAGTCAGTGTGCAGTGCCGCCTGCTGGGGATTACAAATAATGAACAGGAAAGCTAGATAAAGGCGAAGAAATAGGCCTATATACATAATGAGGGAATATTCTCCTATACCATCCTCCATGTGGACGTGTCACATGATCAGCTTTGTATTCCCACACTGTCAGCTCAAAACTCTCTCTCTCACCCTCTCTCTCTCTCTCTCACACACACACACACACACACACACAATATCCATGTGTTATTTTTAGTATTCCCCAAAGAGAGGAACTTGGGATATTGATACTCGTACCTGATTATGTTCTTCTTCCTAAGTGATGAGCCTGAATCCTGCAGCACTTACCAGTCAGTCTGGGTGTGTGTGTGTGTGTGTGTGTGTGTGCGCGCACATTTGTGTTGTGGTACACTCATTTCCTTGGACAGCAGCCCTTCCTCTGGCCTCAAGCTGCTGCGTCATTCCTCTGTTGAATAAAAGAGAGATAAGGTGAAAACAAATCCCTCCGTCTGTCATGTCATGTTATTTATTCTTACCTGCTTTCTGTCTGACTTTCTGTCTCCTTCTTCGTTTATATTTATTAATACACTGTAAGGCCATAGCTCTCTCTCTCTCTCTATCTCACTTAAGATTCAAGATTCAAAGGTGCTTCATTGGCATGATAAATATTTACATTTGTATTGCCAAAGCTTAGAAATAAGTCATAAGAGTAGAAGGAATAGTGTAAAAAGAGTAATAATGAATAAGAGTATATAAAATAAGAGTACATACATTTAGTTAAAGTCAAATATAAAGTGATTCTCTCACTCTCTTCCAAACTTTCTCTCTCCCCCTCTCTCTCCCTCTCTCTCCCCCTCTTTCTCCCTCTCTCTTTCTCTCTCTCCCTCTCTCTCTCTCTCTCTCTCCCCCCCTTTCTCCCTCTCTCTCTCTCTCCCCCTCTTTCTCCCTCTCTCTCTCTCTCTCCCCCTCTTTCTCTCTCTCTCTCTCTCTCTCT
>JAQMYJ010000038.1:21141889-21161237 GCA_030014305.1 Clarias laeviceps
TTCTGTTTAGTGGGCGTGGCCTGTGACGTATTATCATGCAGCTCCCGCTGAGCTCCTGTCTAGTGTAAATGCGGGCCAGTTCTCGGTGGTTCCCAGTCACCTGGCACCAGCACCAGTGTAGTGGAAATGAGGTACATGCCATCCGTGAGCCTCCACCAGGTTCACACTGTTTGAGCTGTTGTTCAGAAGTAGAGCACTCTATCTCTTAGATGTGTCAAAAGAGGCCTGGGAGGAGCAGCCCTCTCCATTTCGCTCAGTAGTGGAGTATGTGCGAGATTTACAAGAAAAAATTAATCGGGTACTTCCAATAGTATGGGACCACATAGAAAAGGCTCAAGCAGAACAACGCAGATCGTATGATTGGTCGGCTCAATTCCGCGAGTTCTGCCCAGGTGATTGCGTGCTTCTGCTTCTCGTCAGTCCTGTGAGCTACCATCTGAAGCAGCCCGGTAAGAGTAAATGCACTGAGCTGTATCATATAAATATGCTTAAACAGTGTATTGAACCACTGCAACGCGTTTCTCTCTGCTCTCTCCTCCCCAGCTTTAGGATGCGAGATGGTACAACGTGGGGAGCATTTGACCTGAATGAACTTATAGATCAGTTTCAGCACGTGTTCTCCACTGACCCGGGGCTCACACATTTGGTACACGATGATATTAAAACGCCGCCTGGCATGGCCATCCAACAAAGACCATACTGAGCCCCAGAGGCCCATCGCCATGCCGTAGAAGCCAAGGTTATCAATATGCTTCAAAATGATGGTGCCGAAATCTGACGGGTCGATCCATCTTTGCAATAACTCCCGCCGTCAGGATGATCTGATCAACTAGCTTGGGAAGGCTTGGTTTATTTCTATCCTCAATTTAACTAAAGGATTTTGGCATGTAGCCCTGACACCTAAGGTGAAAGAAAAAACTGTTTTCAGCACAGAACAAGGACAGTTGCCAGTACAGAGTCCTCCACTTCGGGCTCCACGGAGCCCCCGCCACCTTTCAATGCCTGATGGACATAATGCTCCACCACCACCGCCCATATGCAGCCACGTATTTAGAAAACGTAATCATTTACTCGGGCGACTGGGACGAGCATCTGCATCACCTCTAGGAAGTACTACAGAAACTCAGGAAAGCTGGTCTAACTTCCAATCCAAAACATTATATCTGATACTGACTGAAGCACATTACCTGGGGTTTATCGGCCGGGACCTCCTAAAACCACAGGAAAAAAAGATTGGGGTGGTTAGTAAGTACGTATGCCCAACATAAAAAAACAGGAACGTACTTCCTTGGGACTAGCAAGCTATTATAGGAGACTTATCCCTAAACTTCTCCTCTATTGCAGCACCCCTCTCAAATCTCCTCAAAAAGAACCACCTGAAATAGTGCACTGGATACGAGAGGCGGAGACAACACTTGAATGCCTAAAAACCTAACTCACCAGCTCCCCAGTCCCCAGACCTTTACAGACCGTTCGTCGTGTACACGGACGTACCAGAGACAGGGGTCAAAGCTGTCCTATAACAAGAGTTCATCGGATAAAAGCACCCGATCTCGTACATGAACAGGAAAATTGCACCAGCAGAACAAAAATATGCTATCATAAAGAGAGAGAGGTCCTTGCCATTAAATGGGCCATAGAGGAGCTAAAATATTATTTAGCCAGACGGCACTTTACACTAAACACAGATTACGCTCCATTACAATGATTGGCATGGGCTAAGGATACAAACACTTGCATCACACACTAGTTCCTCTAGATTTCTCTTTCTCAATCCAGCACAGGGTTGGCGCACAACATGGCAATGCAGATGGTCTGCCTAGATGTCATGCACTCTTCCCATGGTCAAGAATTTATGGAAAGTGTTAAAAGGTTAAAGCTAAAAATAAGCTGATCAGCTTTAATGTAATCAGTGATATTATTATATCGGGTGGAGCCCACGTACATGTCTGCTTGTCTTTATCTACGGCAGAACTCTCTGCCTAACTTATAAATACAAATATAAGTTTTTGTCTTGTTTATGCTAAGTTGTACTTCTTTCGTCGTAGCCAAATACACTCCCTTTTCAGTAATCAGAGAGTGAATCACAGATGAGAAATTGAAAAAGTAGATCGGATAAAAATTAAGGTTCTGTGCTTTTATTTCAGCTGTGGAAATATTAAGTAATCCCAGTAAAAATATTCAGATAAATTTTTCAGGCAAGAGTTTTTCAGCTGATTTTTTGAATACAAGCAGATATCCGAAAACATTAAATTCTGTCCAGTGGTCCGTTTAAGACTTGGCCACAATTTGACACATGCAGTATCCCCTCAAAACTTCCAATTTCCAATCTGGTATACAACTGCTTATAAGTTCCCTTCTACTCAACATTTTATTTTCATTTATGGCGAAGGTTTAACTTCAGACAAATACCTAAGTTTCATTGAAACTGGTTTCGGCTCCTTCAATGTATGAAATGCAAAGATATCATTGGAAGAGTGAGTTCTGATCAATGTACAGATAAAATCTTTCTTTTATTTATATAGAAGGAGGGTTTTTTCCCCCAATTCCCCCCACAGTGACCTGAGGTGATGTTCACTAAGCACCTCCATCCACATCTTGTACTTCTGAGTGAGAGGCCATCTCAGTCAGTCCCCTGACTTGCTCACAGACTAGAATCAGGGCAATAACAAGTTTAATTATAGTTGCAAGCAACGATGAACGGGCACAAGCACCCTGTGCCATCACCACCTGCGCGAACCTGACAACCTGTTTGTCTTTTGAGCGTATTAAGACCTTCAAAAAACCAATTTGCACACTTTACACAATATGACGAAATACGGCTAATGTCAGCTTGGGCCCTAAATATTTGTCATGACAATTGTGTGTGTGTGTGTGTGTGTGTGTGTGTGTGTGTGTGTGTGTGTGTGCGCGCGCGCAGGTGTGAGAGATGTGAGTGTTAACATTTCTGATATGTGTGTGTGTGTGAGTGTTAACATTTGCAATGTGTATGTGTGTAGAATAGGCCACAGATGCTGGAAAAAAAGCATCACACTATGATGTCACTCAACGTGATGTCATTGAATGTGATGTCACTGAACATGTCACTCAATATAATCTCACTCAATATAATGTCCCACAGAAAGTTATTAACCATTTTTCAGCATACGTTTAAGGCATTGTTGCGGCTGACCCATTTGAGATATCAAAATTCCCTCTGCAATTTTGCATCAATGTCTTCAGATCACATAGGCCCGGTTTGGTGGCGATCGTATAAATTCCCCAGGAGCAGCATCTCAAAATCCATTGCGTGTGTTTTTGCGAACTACCCAAAATAACTGACTTCCTGTTGAGTTGAGCCCATGACATGGAGTGTGAAAGTTGTTCGGCTCAGTGAGCTCTAAATGTGTACCGGGTTTCACGTGTATACATGCAAGTTTGTATGAGCAATGCAGCAAAATCTCGTGTGAGGGCCGCTGAGGGCCCCGTGCCACACCCGGGTCACAGACACTCAGGCATCCTAGTGGCAGCAGATTCCAACCTGTCTGCCAATTCTCATCAATTTTTTAACATGTTAAGACGCCCCAAAAGCCCAAAAAGGTGGAAAAAAATCCTTAGGAAAACAAGAGGGTCCTGTGCACCCTATAGTGCTTGGGCCCTAAATAATCCACATGGCCACATGATTATCATCACAGTGAACATTTCCTTTATTTTTCCCTGCATGTACTCAATGCCACCCCTTGCAAGATGTTGCCCTGGGTCATGACGACCAATGAAAAACGTTTTGGTAGAAACCTTGACAGACAGGCCAAGGGAGATGAAGGGTTTGGTTTTATCCACTAACTGACTGTGACTGTGTTTTATCCACTAACTGACTTTGTAGTCTGATCTGTAATATTTATCTTCTATATATTTCACTGATCTGATTCCCAAAAATACAGAACAAATGGCATCCCATATCGATTCAATACGGAACAGGTCTTTTAGTTTCAAAGTACGGAAAAATTATGTATTTTACACGTTGGTTGGCAACACTAACTCTGATGGCCCTGAATGTCTTGCTAACTCTCAGAGCACTGTTTTATTTCTAGAAGGCCTGGAAAACTGGTGCTGTCTGAGCCGCCCTGCATTACCTGGAGCCACACCCTGCACCGTGTGAGCTACATGCTGCACCTCCTGAGTCGTGTCTGGCCTTGTCTCAGCCAGACACTGCCCCCTTTTGACCTAGCTTAGCACAATATTGTAGCACTAGTATTGTGGGATATTTTTTTAGGATATGGATATGACATACATAGGATATGGATATGGATATGACATCCATATTTATAGGATATGGATATGACATATATTCAAAGTTCTGTGAAATTTGAATATCAAATACCTGTGAAATGAAAAACTATCTGATGGTAGAGTGTGCCAAGTTGTCACAAAAGCTAAATATACTGTATCTACTCTAGACAATCTAAAATCAAAAACATATTATGGGTTGTTTAACACATTTTTGTTTAGTGCATAATTCCACATGTGTTCTTTATAGCTAGAATATCTTCAGTATTAATGTATAAGCATGCTGTCCACCTCTCTCATGGGAGAGCTCTCAATGCAAAGTCCATTGTCACTCGCTCTGCCACCTCGAATGGCGAAAGACTTTCCAGTTGGAGCCACCTGGTACCGATTTCGCTGAGCTTGTTGAGCTGCACTCTAGGTGAAATTTGAGCATCATAAATCGGTTTCCAAATCCCATAGCAGCTTGTGCCTAAACAGCTTTCTCCTATGTGAACGGGACTCAGAAGCACTCAGGTCTGGGGAGACAGGAGACGCGTATGAGTAAAGATTCAGACAGACACTACTCATCGTTATATGGCGTGTCGGCCTCTTAAAAGGCCCGGTGGACGCTGAGTGGTGAGATTGTTAATATGGCTCAAGCGCAGGTGAGTTCTGATGGCCCGTCCCCTTGGTACAGTAGGCGCACCCTGCGGTTGGTGCACCCTACACGGTGTACACAGTGTGTGTGTGTGAGAAGTGCCTGCACAGACACCGGCAGCAGGCCAAACAGAATTTCTGTTGTAAATATGAGATTATTAGATAAATAGATAAATAATAGATGACTGAAGAGGTTTACCTGTGCCTCCACCCACGTACAGATCCTGACGCCTGCGTGCTACCATTACCAAGAAGTGTGGGGTCAACTGCTGCTACTCACGCTGCTACTTTTAATGACTTAAAAGTTAATGATGATGCTGCTTTCTGCCTACATTCAAACAGAATTTCTGTGTACAACCACCGGCATATAGATATTGATATAGATATTTATAAATATATAGAGTAGTGGGTACCCGCGTCAGATCCTGTGCAACCATTTCCTGCGAATAGAGTTTGCAGTCAACAGACACACTCACAGGATGACATAGAAGATGATGATGATGCTGCCTACCGTTACATACAATGAGGAACACATTTGATACGTCTGTAATGGAACTACCATGATGACGCTTCCTGATGCTCACAGCAATCTGCCTCTCTCTGCAGATGAAGATTCCGGTCTCGGGACCTGACGTTTTTAGGCAGCATTTACAGAATTTGTTGCGGATGATGCCTACCATTGCCTGCAGTGAGGAACGACTGTGACACGCTCAAAGTATGACATTACAGCATGCATCACAGTATGACGTGGGAAGTGAGGAACGGCTGTGACATGTTCACAGTGTGACAATAACGCCTGTTACACTCCTGTAAGGAAACTACCTGTGCAAACACACAAAGCCACAAAGGCACACACAAAGTCAACGTCCACCACCATCGACGACGTGCCTACTGTCTCACAGTCACAGGTCACAGTATAATTTGAAGTTCGGTAAGGACGCCTTTGACACGATTTAGTTTTTTTATTTCTATATGTATTTGTATATGCCTATATTTATTTGTGTACTATCTATCGCTTATCTCTCTCTCTTTCTCTCTCTGTATATAGATGCCTGAAATTATTCATAACCCTAGCAAATTCTGACTTAGTTACTTTTATTCAACCGGCTAGTTTTGTTTTTTTTGACCAAAAATGACACAGGCTTCTCCCAAAACATAATAAGATGATGTACAAGAGGCATCATTGTGGAAAAAAAATTTTCTCAGCTTTTATTTACATTTGAACAAAAAGTGGCATGTCCAAAATTAATTATACCCTTTGCAAACTGTCACAGTCTATGGGAAAATCCAAAGTTCTATACCATTCCAAATAGTCCAAGCTGTTCTAAAGCATCCTAATTACCCTGATTCATTGGAAACAGCTGTTTTAATCAAATCAACAGGTAAAAAAGACAGAAGCTCACTGCTGGTTGTTTTTTGCTCACTAAGGACCTGTGGCTGCGCATTGTGGCTGCTCACAAGTCAAGAAAGGTCTATAAGACCATAGGTCTATAAGACCAAGTCTATAAGACCAAGTTGCAGTGGCTACAGTGCAAAAGTACTATTAAAAAATACAAGACGTTCCGCACAGTGAAAAATCTCAGAGGACGTGGTCGGAGCCCAAAAGTGACACCACCAAGGCCATCCTAATGAATCTGGGCTCTGCTGATGGCAACATCTCAAGGCAGACAGTCCAACAGACACTGTACACCGCTGGGTTCTACGGACGCAGACCAATGAGGACACCACTTCTCCAGATAAGGCACACAAAAGCCCACTTGGACTTTGCAAATGCTCATCTGGACAAAGAAGGCTTCTGGTCATCTGTTTTATGGTCCGATGAAACAAAAATTTAATTGTTTGGCCACAGTGATATAGCCTTCATTTGGAATAAAAAAGGCCTTTAACCCTAAGAACACCATCCCCACTGTCAAACATGGTGGTGGGAACCTGATATTTTGGGGGGGGGGGGGGGGTTTCAGATGGTGGACCAGGGAACCTAATTACAGCAAACGGCACCATGAAATGGGAGCAATACTTAAAAATTCTCAACAACAACATCAGGCAGTCTGCAGAGAAACTTGGCCCTGGGCACCAGTGGACATTTCAGCACGACAACAACCCAATGTTTTGCAGTGGCCCAGCCACTCCTGACTTAAATCCAATTGAGAATCTGTGGAGGGAGCTAAAGATCAGGGTGATGGCAAGGAGATCCTCCAACTTGAACGAGTTGGAGCTCATCGATAAAGATGAATGGGCAAAAATATCAGTTGAGACAAGCAAAAAGCTGGTCAGCAATTATAGGAAGCGTTTGATTGCTGTAATAGCAAATAAAGGCATTTCTATTGATTATTGAGAAAGTTATGAATTATTTTGGACATGCCACTTTTGGTTCAAACGTAAATAAAAGATGAGTAGTAATTTTTTCCACAATGATGCCTCTTATACATCGTCTTATTATCTTCTGGGACATGGGTGTGGCATTTCTAATGAAGAAAAAACTTGCTGGTTGAAGAAAAGTAACTTTTAAGTCAGAATATGCCAGGGATATGAATAATTTCAGGCTTGGCTGATTGATCTGTTTGTTTTATTGTTTGGACGGTGGGCATTAGGTGATGGGCTGCAGGCAGTGTTTGCGATTATCAGCTTTTATGTACACTTAGTAGTACTGTATTATGTTTCCTATTTTGTAGTCACACCATAACTGGTATGTATACATTTTGGGCCCACACACAAATATATTTTAACACTCGTAAAACAAAACCGCTTTAACATTGTTAGCACTTAAAATCTATTTGGTTGTGACTACACTGTCACACAGGACAGTTTTGGAACAGAATGCAGGTCGCTCAGCTGTTGGAGTGACGTCACTGTCTGTCATACTACGCTTGCGTGAAAACCACGCGCATGCGTACTTTAAATTGTGTGGCTAGGGGTGGTGGGGCTGGTGGGCTGATCGCATAGTGACAAGAGCCTGGTCTCAAGAACACTAGCTATTATACACACAGGGTCCTGCGTAGTTGTGGAAGCCATTAGTTTGTACCCTATGTAGTGCACTTATATAGATAGCAGGATGTTATTTACTTTTATCCCACAGTAATCTTAGTGGAGCTGCTGCAACTGTCTGTAACAGCAACTATACAACACTGAAAAAACACATAGGTAATAACACTGTTTTTGAGTATGTTCGGTAAATAACGAGTTTTTTTGCGAAAATATCGCGATATGTGCTAAAAAACAAACAAAAAAAACATTCAGCGATCTTTTCTCGCGGACAAAACCCGGTTGTCATCTATAATGTTCCTGCTTTTAATTTGTGTGTGCTTGTGATGCAGTGAAGGTTCAGGGGCCATCTCGCTTTCTTTTGCTGCTAGACACAATACACCACTTGATTTCCTTTCGTCACAGTCTCGGTTACATTTCGAGGTGATACATAACACTATTTTCCCCAAACTAAAGCACACGTCACACGTAAGTAACATTCGGTCCATCGGGAAAGCTTGTTATGTCTGTATGGTCAGTAGTTATGCGATAAAAGGGTCACGTTTAACGTTACAAGATGTTATTTGTTTCATTATGACTTCAATTTGATGTGCTGCCGAATAAATTACTTAAGAGATTGCTCTCCGGTAATATGAATCCCACGCAAAGTGTTCATATTAATGAGTGTTCACAGTCGCCTGTCCTGGTACAAGTCGGGTTATATTGTCAGTAACAGCGGCGACTGTGTCAGAGCTAACCAGACTGCTAGCTCATCGCATTAATGCTTGTTTGTTTCCGTAGTTAGCTTTAGCTTGATTCCAGCAAGCTATGGCTGCGCTCTAACATGCGCAGTCGGCCTCGAAATAGAACGCGTAACAATTAGCGTCCTTCACACGCACTACGCACTAGTTCGGCGTCGGTCGTAGGCTACAATTACGCATATTGGAACACAGCCCTTGGTCTTACACGCATACACGTCCACCAGTGTGTGTGTGTTTAATATTAGGTTAGCCTGCTTAAAGCACATAGGCCAACCACTTCAACAGCGGTACGTATGCGGTTTCTCTTCATTTACTAATCGACCTGGTAATGTAGCCAATAGAGACGATACGTCATTAATCTTTATAAGGTGAAAGTATTGTGCTAAATCAGTGAGCAGATTAGCAAGTAAAGTAGGTTAGCTCACGCAATTCTGTAGCCATAGAAAAAGGCAGTCAGCTAGCTAACGACTCATGCTAACACTGTACCTTGCTGGCTAGCTGAAATAAAACACACTGACCTGTTTATCTGTAATGAGACGCAGTATGTCGTTCGGTGTGTAATCCATGTTTGGTGACGTATGGATTTGTAAAGAGATTTTAAAAACTGCTTTGTTGTTATAGCGAGCATTAGCTGGTAAGTTAATAGCTAGCTTAGCTTTACTGTCTACGCATCTATATCTATGTAACTTAATTGACTCAATAGTAATAACGTCGATATTTTATTAACGTGTTAATGTGCGCCAGGGACGGGCCGTTTTCAATTTCTTTATCCTGCTCCGGTTGACACGAGTGTGTTGTCTGTATGCTAACTAGCCAAATACGCCAGAGAGTGGGCCGGTGTAAGTGTAAGTAAAGTAAAACAAACTCTGTAACCAGACACGATAAATAACGATTGTTGTACCATTTAAGTTATCATCAACTCGAATTGCTAAAATCATTTGGTTCAGTGTTTAGACATGACGAGTAATTCAGACACGGGCTACAATAAACAAAAGGCGACGATAATCGTTCAGGCCTAAAATGGCCTTGATCATTATGTCGCATTTGGAGAAGACGCAGTTCCAAGCAGCTCGATATTATTTATTGTTTAAGTCTGAACTCAACTCCAGACAATGCTTAATCGAAGGTACAGGTTTATTAACATGTCTAGGATTGTATTTCTCGGTTAAATACAAAAACACAACAGACACGGTAACCGGAGCTGGAGTGAAAACACAGGGGATGGTGATTGCTGCTTTGATCGGACGGGAATCGTTTTTAATAAAATCGGTGTAGCGGTGTCTGCACTTCCGGGTTTCAACCCGGAAGTGAAGACAGCATAAACGGATTTTTTTTGTTGTTATAAAACAAATTCAGTCTGATCAATAGAAAACGACACAGCTTTGATTTCTGCTGCTCAGTCGCGTGAGTTATTATTGTTTCTGTCTTGACAGCAGGTTAAGGTTTTATCGCGGTGCACATCATGATAAATGTGCTAAACTGATTTAGTACTGGAGTTTAATGAGTTGAGGTATCAGGTTAGTCTCGATGTCTCTCGTATCTTGGAAAATGCATTACAGGGGCCAGTGTTATTTATTATTATTATTATTATTATTACTGGACAGGCTTCTTGTAGCCCTTTAGCATTTTAGCATTTTTTTCCTTGTGTGTGTGTGTGTGTGTGTGTGTATATGTAAACATTTACAGAGCTCAGTATTTTGCAGTATAGAATGAAATATCCTTTCCCCCCCCGCATAATCTAGGCAAAATGAGGAACTGCATTTTATTTCATTATAACCAACTGTACAAACAACTGAGCATATAGGTAATCTGAAACCTATCTGAATACACAATTTGAAGTCTTAAGGCTTCCATATAAGCGCATGCATATATATATATTGTCATGGTCACTTGGGTTTTAAGGGCTTTAACTCGAATACAGAGGGATATACAAGTATAGTATTTTAAGCATTAAAAGTATCATGGTTATTTATAATTTATCCAAAACTAACACAGCAGACAGTTTCAGTGTGTGTTTATTTTTATTTTATTATATTTTTTAAGCATTATTCTATATATCTGACATTATTTATTATTTTATTTATCTGCATCGTCTTTGGTAATAGTTATTTTTTTTACACAGCTGTAAGCAATAGTGCATTGAGTATTCTCACCCTCGTCCAGTCGTCTTCTTTTTACAGTCAGCAACTAAACACCAATTTTGCTGACCTGGAACATTTAAAGATCAGAGATTTTTATCACATATAACCATGATTGATTTGTCAGTCAGATAAACTGTAAATCCACTGGGGTTTGGGTTCAATGCCACAAGAACACAGATTGTAAAGGAGCATCACAGGCACCTTCATTACCACAGCTCAAGGTTGAAGTTGAGTTGCAGCCTTTTTTTTTTTTCTTTTGGATTTTCCTTGATTTTTCACCCCTAATTTAGTTGTATTAAATTCCCACCTGTCATTGGTGTGTTTCCCCCATCAAGTCTACAACAACAGTCAGGGAGGGTCGAAGACTCTCGTGTTTCCTTCGAACCACGTGATGCCAGTCGCATCTTTTAGCACAGCTTGCTCACGCATCGTTGGGGTACGGGGCAGCGTAACACCCTTGGAGGACCGCACTATCCGCTCCTTCCGCATGCGTGACCTCACAGAAACCCATGCCTGGCTGTAGATTCGCGATCGATGTGAGAGTAAAGTACCTTTCACCCCTCCCGTCTGAGAGAGCTCAGCCAATCTCTCTCCAGGCCCCCCTCGGCTGCGAGAGGTTACAGCATCACCCGGGAATCAAACTAGTGACCTCCGGATGAAGGGTGTTGCAGCCATTTTAAGGCTCTTTATTATTTTATATTCTCGCTTCATTCCCCATAATGCACTGAGACTGTTTCAGGTTTAAGACAGCAAAGCAGCTTTTTTTTTTTTTTTTTTAGATCGTGTACGACACCGTATAGAGCACTCCTGTATACAATTTGGGTGGAGAGATAACAGCGTCTGTTCTTAGTCCACACAAGCATCAGACCTGGGCAGAAGGTGTAGTTTTCCTAAATTGGGACTGGAATTTCTTTTTCAGATATTTATCTGGTTCCAATTTGATGTTTGTTATATTGTCGATTATTTCTGCCATGAAACAAGTGATGGTGATGTTGATGTGATGATGAATTAGGCATGCATTTTGGACAATGACCGACTTAAGGTTGTAAGTTTCACTTACTGAGCATGAATCTATAGCTTCAGACCCAAACTTTTTTGGTTTTAAATTCCCTCGGTATACATTTAAGAAATTAAGCTGTTTGTTTTGCTCAACTGTTATATGTCTAAGTGTTTTCAATTTTACTGAAATCTCCTTCACTTATCTCCCTTCCATTCTGCTCTCTTCCAACAGTTGTCGTTCCAGGCTGCCGGTTGGGGCATTTGCACACGGCTGGTAAGTTAACATTTAACATTTTATAGTTACATGTAGATGTATTCCTTAGTCTCAGGTTCGTCGACCATGCTTATCCACACTCCCACAGTGAACAGGATTATGGGATTTTTAGAACGGGTAACTCTTTGATGTTTTTTTCAAAATTTTCAAAACTATGGACTGTTATAAGTCCATGCGACACCTTCTGAATGGAACGGGTTCGGGAACACAAATGGAATCATGCTGTTGTCCAAACAAAAACGTCTTGTACAGAAAAACCATTCGAGCTATTCTACATGATCGGCAGAAAGCCCTTCCCTGAATATGTACAAGCATATCTTAAGAACTATGCTAGATAAAAATGCTACAACATTCACACATATAAAAAAAAAAGTGTGTACACTACTGATCAAAAGTTTGGGGTCACTTGCAAATTTCTTTGTTTTTGTTTAGTGATTTATTTTCTACAATCTACAACAATACTGGGGATTTCAAAACTATGAATGAACACATGGAATTAGGTAATTATCTAACAATAGTCAGTTATTTTTTGACGCAGAGGTCAGCTGTTCTTGCAAAAACAGTATCGTCAACTGCATTTGCAAAACCCATCAAGCACCATGATGAATCTGGCTCTCATGAATACCTTCTCAGGAAGGCAAAACTTACCTCTGCTGCAGAGGAGAAGTTTATTTAGAGTTTCCAGTTTCAGAAATCACCAATTAAAAGCACCTCAGATTAGAGGGCATAATGACATAACGTTTGTCTAATATAAACCTCATGCTCACTTTGTAGTTTTAGCACAGCCACCAATTTGAGGCTACATGTTTGTCTTAATCAATAGTTTCATTAAACTAAGCCTAATAATTATTACTAGCCCAAGACACATTTTTTCAGCCAAAGATGATGATAACCAGCACACTTACTGGTTATCCTAATCTGGCAAAACCTCTCGCTCCCCATTGCACAACTTGACAAGATTTATTCTGATTGGCCGTTTCTTCTCCTAAACATAAATACCATGTCCCTTTAAAACTGAACTGCAATTTCACCATATTTTGGTGTGTACATTAATGGATCCATGAGCTACGGCATGTTGTTATCCAAAACAAACATTACATTTTTATGTTTTACATTTAAAGTGTGTTAAATTTTTAATCGCTCATATCCTTAACACCACTTAATTAAACATCTACACTGTTATGAAGCTTATAGTACCTTTCCTCAAACGGCAAAAGTTTTGGTTTATACCCCTATCTCACCTATGCGGTTTCACGCAGGGGCCATAAGTACGGTTTATCATGATTCACCGCGGGTTTTTGGCGCTGTGAGTACGTTCCCATCTTTCCGCGCGAAAAATTAAACATGTTTAATTTTTTTGCCGGTCCTCGCGGAAGTTTGCGAACCTTGCAGATCTTCGCGGAACGTCAGCGGAGCGTCGGCGGGCAATCGCGACAGCTCACGGTGCCCGACACCGCATCTCAACGTGAGTCAAACCGCATAGGTGAGATGGGGGTATTACATAGAAACCTAATTCACCAGGCTAAAACGTGATTGCTAATATTATATAATACTATATGGCATGGTAGTTAAGGAAGCCTTTCTAACAAATTGTTTGGTGTCGGATTTAAAAAAAAGTTGGCCAATTCCAATCCATCAGGAATTTATTTATTTATTGATTTTATTATTATTGTCCAAACTGCAAGGAGAATATTTTTGATTGTAGAAGACTCGTACCTTTTTGTTCCAATATTTGTTTTTGTATCAACATATTTCTGATTCTGTAAAAATTGGTCATCATTTTTGGAGCAAGAACCAATAAACTTTGGGATTTCTTGTGATAACAGAAATCCCAGGTGTATAATCGTCTAATCTTCTGCGACTTTGTCAATCTCTCTAGTTTGTAAATCTATCACTGGTTCTTGATTACCTGCTTCAAAGGCAAGGAGAGAAAAGGCAAACATTGCTCATCACCGGGACAGAAAGAGTTTGTTTGTGCTCCTAAATTTCAATAATCTCAGTTAGGAACTTGGCATAAGGAGAGGGCTTGAGTAATCGGCGAGTCGAGCTGGGATAAATGAGTGACGACGAGTAATTCAGTCTATCAATTGATCAACACTGATGCTTCTGATTAAACCTGATTAATGTCTCTGGCTAGAGTTTCTTATTTCCCAGCACAGAAATCTTAACGCAAAGCTAGTTTATTAATTACTACATAATTACTTTCCTACCTAATCCTTTTTTCCCTGCTGGTTTTAAGACACGTAAGGCATTTTAAACAGCATTTGGCTATTTTACATTGTATTCGTTTACTGAGTAGAATATGGTTTGGATATTGATCTTGTTGGTCCAAATTTTAAACAGCCCTCGCTTGACTTTGTGTGTGCACTGTACATAAAACATAATAAGAAACCTGAATGCCGTGCCTAGTGCACTCATAAATAGTGTACCAAGCAATCAAGACAATTTGCTTTCAACCTCATCTGTATTGTCACTAAGCAGCTGTTAAGTAGAACTTTTCTCTTTTTAAAAAAAAATGTACAATAAAGTATTGTAGTAATTGTGTTACATTTTAAATCAACACAATGTGTCTTGAGCTTGTTTTCATTTCATGAGCAACAGATGCAGCTGCAACACCACACAAATTTCTGATCAAGTCGCTGCCTGATAACCTCCAGATAAATTCTTCCAGCGTTCACGGGTATAGTTATGTGACAGGAATGCGATACACACACTTGGCCATGACACGGATAGTCCTGAGCAGTGGTGCTGCTTGTTAGGGATATAAATTGAAGTCCTGCACAATGAAAAGTCTAATATTTTAAAAGTGGCTTCGTGGTGAGATGTACAATAAATCCTGGGGTTTCAAAAGTTCTTCGCGTTTCACAATTAAGGGTTTAAGGCTTGGAAAATAAATAAATAAATAAATCCAAGTTGGTGCACACAACACAATGAGACAAAAGCTTGATTTGACACAGCCCATGCATTCTATATTAAAATCTTGTGTGTGAATTTCTTCACTTAAGCCTCTGATTTGATTGTGACAAACAAAACATGTAGACATTTATATGGATAAACCTTTTAGAAAGGAAAAGCTTTTTTTTGGGGGGAAAAAAAAAAGTCTAAAATATATGTATTGAATTAAAAAGCTAAAAACATACAAGCAATAATGATTCAGAAGCATGGCTTTAAAAGTTATGTTACCGGAATTATAAATAATCCTTTATTGCTTGACTGACAGGAGAATGATTATTAAAATATGTAAATCACAGTTGTGACCGCGTGTGATTTCAGACCTGCGGTGATGCAGGTAACGGGTTAACACCTAAATACACACGATCTTCTCTCGTCTTATAAAGTCTGCATTACACTCCCAGGCTGTTTATAATTAAATATAAATGGCAAACTACAATAATGTAAACAGAGCTACTGACTGAGCAGGAATGAGCTTGTGTGTGTTTGGGTTTCAGAGTATGTGAGTGACTCTGACAGTGTAGGCTATAAGATGTTTTCAAGGGTATTCATTTAAAGTAACTTATAGTGACACATAGGGAGGATAATACTGTGAGCAGCTAAGATTTTTCATTTTATCACAGAGACAAAAAAGAAACACCCCAGATTTAATAAAAATAGAAAACTTTGTGGATTATTGGTAGTGAATGTCCTGTAGATAAATGACGCTTCTAAAATAATGTGTATGGTGGATCATTGAAGTGTGACATCGTCTTCCTAATCTAATCAATATCAATAAATTTACATGAATTCAGATTGTTTTACTCAATACAGTTATATGTACCAGATCTATACACACCTCGCTTCATAATGACGGTCAAGTGAAAGATGGGCATCAGGGCTGATATTTGACCATCACAGAGACTTGCTGTGTGCTGACCTGCAGAATTCTAGGGCCTGAAGAATACAGTTTGATAAGTTTTTAAAAAATTTTTTTATCATCAGCCTAACGCAACAGAAAATACCTACTTGATGTGATCGTCGTAATTTGATTAAAACCTGTCTGAAACAAATAACTTGCGTGGCCATAAATCCCATCAGTTATACCCATGTGATTTTGACTTCTTGGACCATGTTCAGAGTACATGTAAAGTAACTTCATAAGCGTACAGTAATTGATTACTATTAAATATCAAAACGTTCATTTTCATTAAAAAAAACGTCACTCTAATAAGTGGATTCTGTGTGACCATGGTGATGAATGATCTATCAACTTGGACCACCTTTTTAAAAGCCTTAAAGTACCAGGAAGTGCTTGACACACACTGCGCTTTTGTGGCGCAGCAGGAAAAATCTGAACAATGTTTCTCAAATAAGGCTGAGCGTAATTAAATGATATTGGCTATTTAGTGCATCGTAGGGTCTTGATTGCCAGAAGGTCAAACTTAGGAGTTAGAATCAATCAAAGGTCTTCGAGTCTAAACACAGTTTTAACCTTCGGCTGTGCGTCACCTGTGTTCTGAGAGCGAAGAGTAAAATTACGTTCACTTTGTTGTAGTCCTACAGTTTGATAGAGGACCAGATAATAACGCTGGCACGCATGCGTTTAATTGCAATTAAAAGCTTTGACGAATAACGATGTTTAAAAACGGCTGCATAGACGATTTATCGACCGATTTTTATTTTTTATTTTTATTTATTTATTTTTTATTCTAGACTGATGGAGTGAAACGCAGGACAATGACTAGGCAGTTTGGCGATCGGAGATGTGCGAGTATGACTGGCATGTTGGCCGTATCAACAAAAATCAGTTTGAGAAAAAAGACAATTTGACACAGCTGCCCAAGCTCTATCGTGGATGGTGTAGAAGATGTGTGCTGTTAACACCAGAAACTAGTTCAGCCACCCCTGATAAGGGTTTTATCTGTAACTGAAAAGTTAGAAATGATGTAAGATATTGCAACCCTCGATGGGTACAGGAACGTGTAGGTAATGGAGATTATAGAAACATACAAACAACAAATGTCGAACAACAAACTCTGAGCCAAGAGATCACTTCGTATTCCAGAACATCCTCCTCCTTTTCCTTTATATCATATCATATTAAATCTGTGCTTGTCGCACATAAGCATTTTTTTTCTTGGTGGTGGTGTATAGTTGGTCCTTGATTTCAGTGCTTTATTTCCCTGCCAGTCTCAATCACTCAGGAATTAAAAGGTGTTGCTTTATACTGTTTTAATAACCTTATGAATAGCATTCAAGGGAAAAAATACCAGAGATTATTTAGCCTTTGTCATAACACTAAAGACATGTATGGTGTTGTTGTGAAAAGATCTATTTGTGGAAGCAAATCAGATTATTTGAAGTTACGCAGAACGTGTGGTTTGACAGCTTCTACCAGGAAGTTGTTGGAAAGAATGGTGATGCTCATAGTGCCTGATGGGTTGCACATTAAGCTGAGTCCTACAGGTTTAGAGCATGTTGTTTAAACCAGGGTTGCATACTACCTGCGTTACCTACCTTTCATTTGGTACTGTGTGATGCTAATAATGAAATGAGTAACCTGTGTAGTGCTAATCAGTCAGGAGTGTCTTCAACGTGTCATTTATTCAGCTTTAGCTTTAGCCTGTTTGCACAGTGCTCATAAAGTGTGCACAGACTTGTAGGTTTATTCTTTATGAAGTAAATTTTTAGAATTTATAGCCACATTAGTTATCTTGGATTAATTCAAGTTGTAGTGGAGAACAACAGCTTTGTTGTGTTTGACTTTATGATTCCATGGTTCGTTATTAGTCTGTAGTCACAGGTTGTCAAGAATGACATTGTGGATGATGATGATTAAGAGATTATTTGTCTGTAGACATTTCTTGCCTAGCCAGCGTTTGATTTGCAGTTGGCTCCTCGTTTGTGCCGCTATACCTTGTTATTTTTATATTGAAGATGTTGTAAAATGTTTTTATTTTGTGTTGAAGAGTCTCAAAAATTTATGTTTGTCTGGAGCCCTCCCGGAAGTGTTTCCACACAGCACAGTCTGGAATCTGTTTGGTTCATTTTGATCATTACTTTTTAATCACGCTAAGATCCGTCACTTCACCTTGTCCGTTTGTCATCATGACAGTCCGAGCTTTTTTTTTTATTTATAATTTTTTGTTAAAATATGAGTGTATGAATCAGAGTTAATTACGACAGGTTCAGATGTGACCACTATACCAATGTGGCTTCAGTGAGGCCGTAGGAGGTTTTCACATTAGGGCCCCGCGGTCCGTTCCGAGAACAGTTGTCCTCCAAAACTGGTTAATTTTTCATCAGTGAGAACACAATCGTTCTGTTCTCACGAACCCGAGTCAGCTCAGTCTGCTGGAAAAGGTGGTCCTGAGAATGATGCAACATACTTAGTAGGAAGTAAATGATACCTGAAGTAGATCACTGTTTAGATGTGATGTTTCCTCCAAAATCTCCATGTGTGCATAGTCAGGTCAAGTTAATAAAGTAGGAAGACAAGCGAGAGGGTTACATTTTTCCTGAAATATGATACGATATTTTAATAGCTGATAATTCATGAATATTAAATATATTAGGCTTAGTGCAAAGGTTAATTTCCTCATTCTCTTCGTCTCTGGTGTTTAATGGTGGCTTACAAACCATGTAGGTACATACCAGTGCCAGGTGTATCAAAGACTGTAACCGCGCAAGCGTACCCGAGAACGGAGAACTAGAATTATGTGAATGCTGGGAAGTGGGGAGAGTGGAGCAGTCTTTCCTGCACTCTGTACAAATTAATCGTTCCTAATGAGAACACGCCCATAGTTTAAAGTGTTGTCATTCCTTCTAGGTGCCAAATTATGGCTGAGTTTTCTGTTCTTTCTGTCACTGACATGATCTCAACCCTTGTCCTGGAATACCCACTGTCCTTCCACCAATACAACCATTCAGACAATCAGCTAATTGAAAGCCTTTCCTGCAGATCTTTTCATTGTTTTTCTGCTCAAAATGTCTTGTTTACAGGTAGTGCTAGCAGATAAAGATGAGCAAAGCTATTTAGGGCTTTAAAGCTTTTGAACCCATCACATCTGATATGCCATGTAGGGAATGATGTGAAAGCAGTTTAAGTGCCTGTCTGAGGATGTGTCTATGTAAATCGAGCCACTGACTCTGAAATACCACTCATTTCTACCTGTGATGAATGTTATCTGGTCTACTAGCAGTTAGTCAGGCCTGACAGCAGGACATTGGTGGTATTTTTGGTGTTGCACATTTGAGATACCAGACCCTGACAATTGTAACAATAGTATAGGTTTAAAGGTGTATGTGTGTGTATGTGTGTGTATGTGTGTGTGTGTGTGTGTGTGTGTGTGTGTGTGTGTGTGTGTGTGTGTGTG
>JAQMYJ010000038.1:21172567-21198888 GCA_030014305.1 Clarias laeviceps
GGATACAGCGTCTTCTTGACATGATGTAACGTTAATCCACGTGGAAATTGTACTGTTTGTGGGCGGGCAAGTTGTTCCTGACGTTGAACGTGGGCGAACATTATGCAAATATGTTACTTAGTGACGTGGATCCGTAACAGAAAAAGATTCAAATTGCTAATGACTCGTTTAGGCGAATGTGAGCCGACTCTTTTTTTTAAATTTATTTTGTTTTTTTTTATCGTGCACTGTCGGCGTCACAACTTTGCAGATAGTTCACATACAGCTACATGACACACTGCATGAAAGATCATATTTGAAAACGCATAATGGGGGCACTTTAAGACATGGACACACTTCTATAGATGCTTTGTTAAACATTTGCTTTGAAAGTTTCTGCGACTGCTAATATTCTTTGTAGCCAAGCATTAGTGCTGACATGAACTTGTGCGTGTTTAGGTTTAAGGAATGTATGTGGGTGTGCTTTTTTTAGGTCTGAGAAAGTCCACTAAGAAGCGAAGTGAGTCTCCCCCAGCAGAACTCCCCAGCTTTAGGAGGAGCACCCGACAAAAGACCACGGGCTCCTGCGCCAGCACCAGGTCAGTCCTGCTCCGCGTGTGTCTGTGTGAGCCAGAGAGAGAATGAGAGATGTTACATTAGATCATGTCCTCATTGTTAACAGTTTGTATAACTGCTTTTTGCTTTCTCTCCCCCTGTCCCCATCTCTTCCTCCTTCTCTCATCTGTCTGTCTGTCTAGTCGGCGAGGTTCAGGTTTAGGGAAGCGTGGTGCAGCTGAAACTCGCCGACAGGACAAAATGGCCGAAAACGACAACAATCAGGACGGAGCCAATTCATCACGCACGGAGGAGACGCCGCAGGGAGCTTCAGGTGCACATGCGCGCGTGCACACACACACACACACACACACACACACACACACACACACACACACACACACACACACACACACACAGTGTGTCATGATATTTGCATAATATATAAATCACTGCTGGTGTTCAACAAGTGTCCTGAGCACTAGCAGAATAAACAGGTACAGGAGTTTAATCACATGCAGATGGCATCGTTCTCATGAACAGATTTTTAAGAAGGGGCGGGAAATATACTTGGGCAGCTCGAAAAAGTACACTGAGTTAGGAAACAGTGGTGTGTTCTGTGAAAACGCTAAGGACTGACCTTAACAGCAAGCATGTTACCATGTCACCATCATCTATGAGCTATTGCAGAATCAGTGGGAGAAACCAACATGATATTGCCTTTTTTTTTTTAACGAATTACAACTGAAAATTTCAATCAAAACAAATGTATTGGATTAAAATACTTTTTTTTTTGTCACAGTTTCTTTGTTTTCTTAAAGGCACAGTTGCACTGTGCAGGAATGATGGCTATTGGATACACATCATATTCACCACTAAGCCTGAGTGCAAGCGACATGGCATTCAGAATCACTAACCATGACTCGAATCGCTTGCAAGCATCTGGGATGTCAGCTTTAAACTGACACTTACACGGCTGATCTCCAGAAGTGCAGGAAAATAAACACAAGGGTATCTTGTGATTTCAGAGCACACGCATTTTGTACCAAAAAAAGAGGACGTTTTTGACTGGGAAATTGGCATAAGATCAAACTCTACTGCCGTTTAACACTCCTTTAGTGTTCTCTAATTGCCTGAAGTGTGATTGAGTGTGTGAGCATGTAGTGTACATGTGTCCCCTGCGATGGATTGACGCACTGTCCAGGGTGCAACCTCTCTTGTGCAAAATGTCTCCTGGTACAGACTCCAGTAAAAAAAAAAAAAAAAAAAAAATAAGTTTATGGGCAGTTACAAATACAGTAACACTGCCTACCGGACTGGAGTGTGGTAAAATGACGACAGATGATCATCACTTCTTATGACACAAGATGGTTAAAAAACACAATTTGAATTTAGATATTTAGATGGATCCAGTGAATCGTATCGAACATTCTGCCCATTTATTCTGTTCGTCAGGAGTGGGAGAGACGACTCCATGTGCTTTTACAAATAATCATGGCAAGATTTTTGGGCTACTGAGGATGTGATAACTTTTCATTACAATTCCCTCAATGGCTTCTTTGCAGGATTTGAAGTGGTTAGCTCTGCTAGTGGGAACTCCTCACCTGTAGGTTGTGTTACGTTAACTCGCTAATTGTGGACATGTGAACTTACTAACCTCGGCTATTTCTTTCTCTCCAAATGAAGATATTGACGATCAAGCATGATCAACTCAGACCTGTCTTTTTGTATTCACTCTGTCTCTCTGTCTCTCTCTCTGTCTCTGTCTCTAGCCTCCAGTTCAGTGGCTGGTGCTGTGGGAATGACCACATCTGGAGAGAGTGAATCAGACGACTCAGAAATGGGCCGATTGCAAGGTCACCAGCTTTCCTTTTTGGATTAGATGCTCTGACTTGAAAAATTCGGTTAAAACCTGAATTAAAATGAATAAATTACTGTAAACACTGTTAAAATAAAATGTGTGCTAGGCAGTCGTAATTCACAGCCATCATGTGCCACGTTTGTGTTTTTTGCACCTCAGCAAAAGCTTATGTGGGCCCGCACTTGGTCCACAAATAGGGCCTTATACTGAAGCTTTCGAGAAGAGTTAGGTGTGAGCGAAGATAAACAGCACCTTTTTGTAACACTGCCTCACAGTACAGCCTGCTCCTGTTTTTGTTTGTTTGGCCACGTAGTTAGCTGGGCAGCAAATGGCAGTTATTTACTATATATACTGATTCCTGTGATGCTTCTGTGCTGCAGATGGAGAATCGTTCTCGAATTAATTTGTGTGTGTGTTGTGTACAGCTCTACTGGAGGCTCGTGGTCTACCCCCTCACCTTTTTGGACCTCGCATGTCCCAGCTGTTCCATCGTACCATCGGCACTGGAGCAAGTGAGCATCTGTTCAGAGCTAATTTAAGAATAGGAATCCCATTAATGAGTCACTATGAAGAGTCTAAATAAAGCTCATGTATTCAATACATTAAAAATGAATGTAAAAATATATAAATGTTTTAAGATAGAAGTTAAAATGCATGTTTGTGGCTATTTAATTATTTTAAAATAAACACACGCACACATACAAACGCAGTGCCGACAAAGTTTTCACATCCTAAAATGTATTCAAATAATTTTTTTCCCTCAGCATTCTACCCACAATCCTCCATAATGACAAAGTAAAAAGTATTGGGAGTGTTTTGTTAATTTAATAAATCCTGACATTTCCTATTTATGTGAGTACTTCCCATCACTTGGTACTCGGTTAAAGCGCATTTGGCAGCAATGGCGGCCTCATGTCTGCTTGTGAATGATGCTTGGTACAACATTTTTGGAAGTTTCTTCCATTGTTCTTGGCAAAATCGTTCAAGCTCAACCAGTTTAAATGTGCAGGGTTGATGCACAGCCATTTTCGTCTTGACCGAGATGCTCTATTGATCTACTGAAGCTACCTTCAACCGTCACCCCAACCTGAGGTCCTGAGCACTGTGGAGAAAATTTCCACTTGGAGTTAGTGTTTTTTTTTTTTTTTTTTCCCCTTTCCCCTGCATCCATTTTTCTCTTTAGTTTTACTTGTGTCCTGTCACCGAAAAACATCCCCATGGCATGATTCAGCCACCACAGTGTTTGACTGTAGGGTTGGGCTTTAATAAGGTAAGATGATGTGTGCCTTTTAGTGAGGGATGGCTTCTGTCTGGCTGCTTTACCGTAGATACCTGATTTGGTGGAGTGCTGCAGCAATGGCTGTCCTCCTGTAAGGTTATCCTGTCTCCACACGGGATGTCATTTATAGTGATCATTGGGTTCTTGGTCACCTGTCTGACTTCATCCCTGATTACTTAGTTTGGCTAGGAAGCCCAATGTGGAAAGACTGTTGGTTGTTGCAAATCTCTTCTATTTGAAGAGGTTGAGGCTATAGTGGACTTGGGCACTTTTGATGTTGCAGAAATGTACATGTATCCGTCCCCAGATCTGTGTCCGGACATAGTCCTGTCTCACAAGTCGAGAGAGATGCACCAGAGCTTAAGTCCAAGTGTCATAAACCAGGGCTTTCCACCTCAAAGTAGCAATGCAATAATACAATGTATTAAAGTGTGTGCTTACTACTTTGATGTAAAAACGTATATTCATCTATAAACTTTGTTTTATAGTCTATTTAGATATGGGTAGGGCAAACCTTAAACTTAAATAATTCTTTTGATTGTGTTAAGCTGCTTTGGGACAATGTCAATTGTTAAAAGCGCTATACAAATAAAATTGAATTGAATTGAAAACCTGGCCCGAGATTAAGGCTAAATCCAACCGTTTCCCTGTTTGACATCATATCAGAAATATCAGATTCGGAATTATGAATATTAAGTTTGAGAACACCTGGTCTGAATACTTGTGTAAATTGGATATTTTAGTCTTTTTTTTTTTTTTTTTTTTTAATGAACAAAACACTCAAACAGCTATTTTTACTTTTCATGTGGAAAACTGAAAAAAGGGTCTGAAAACTTTGTCATCATCAGATAATTTGGCTTCATGTATTGATCCATTTTAAAGCATAGCTGTTCTCCAACATTATACCCTGAGTATTATCGAATATATTATGCCGTTTATCCTAGTAAGCAGTTTGAGTGTGTTGCAGGTTCAAAGGCTCAGCAGTTGCTGCAGGGTCTACAGGCGACGGGGGACGAGTCTCAGCAGCTGCAGGCAGCCATAGAAATGTGCCAGCTGTTGGTGATGGGGAACGAGGAGACCCTGGGTGGATTTCCTGTGAAGAGCGTCGTACCCGCTTTGGTCAGTCCGTCATTCGTTAGTATATTGTTTCGTTCAGCACTAAGATCGGAGTAAAGTTTATTTATTTATTTATTGGACACAACTTGGAAATGAAAACACATGATCTTATGTATCTGTGGTATTTCTTTGCCTATGTGACCTTTTTAATTTTTTTCCTGCTCAGTCATGTTTGTATAATTAAAATTCACTTCATCATATTGCCTAGATTGTGTTGAAAAAGGAAACGTCAGTCTATATTGCACAATCCTTAGCACTATATATTTATTAAAATAAAAAAAAAAGAATTGCTTAAAATGCTCAGGGTTTTATAGCTGCAAAGTCAAGTAACATCAGTTAACAAAAAGAACTCCTTTTGTAGCCCAGTTAATAAGTACACATTTTTCCTCTTCTACTTACATTTAATTACTTAATTTTATTTACATAGTATATAGTTTATATACATAGTAAACTAAAAAATATTTTTATCTGCACAGTAGTGTCCATAAAAAAGCCTTTTAATGTAGTAGTTGAATATTTTTTTAAAGATTCTAACACTGGACATCTTGGATGTAACCATTTAAGACAAAATGATTATAGAATATGGGGAAAAAAGTCTTAATGGAAAACAAAATATTATATATCTTTGGAAACCATGATGGAATCCAAAGTGAGGTCTGTGATCTTTGGTTGGCTAGATAAACCTCAAATCATTTGTTAACTCGGATAGCTCCGAACACTCATAACAGTTTCATTAAAAGTTTTTCTATCTCTCATTGTGTAGTAGGTCTCCATGTCTTTCATATGCCTCCATGTGCTTGAAGGGATAGTTCTTTTTAATGAATTTATTTTTAATTCTGTCTTGCATCAAAGCTGAGGTGCATATAAGTACATTAAAATGCTTCTTGTAAGTACTTATGGGTTTTCCAGTTCTGCACAACGACTGTGAGGTTTGTCACCCAAAAGTATAATGTAAGTAATTGGCACCAAATTCAAAAACCCTTGTTCTCTGTAAAAAAAAAAAAAAAAAAAAAAAAAAATTTCCATAGTTTAGCTGAGACTCGTATCAACCTACTGTAGTCCTACAGACCTAAATCGATACTAAATGCACTGCAACTTTGAAAGATACCCAGTCTATTTAAAGTTCAGCATGGAATGTATTTTTGCACGCAACAAGAGTTGTGGAATTTGGCACCAATTAATATTTTACAGAGCAGTACAGTGTATAAAGAACCTATACCTATAATTTTATATAAACAAGACAGACATTACACAATTTTATATACATTTAAGACACAGACAGACTTAAAAAAAAAAAAAAAAAAAAAAAAAAAAACAACATCTGAACTATGTCTTTAACTCCTGTAATTTGTCACTTGTTAGTTATGTAAGCATATGTGAGGAACAGTGCTCTGCTTTGTGAGTTGTAACTTTTTGTAGTCGTGTCTATGGGAAATATCAAGCGTTTTTTAGATGAGCAATCCATAAAGGTAAATGTCTGTTAGTGTCTTTGTGAAGAGTGAGCATGCAATAAAGTTCAAGGTGCTGTAAAGAGACTGTTACTATAATGTACATCCCCTGATTTTCCTGCAACAGCTTGCTTCTTATAAAATACTTCATAATGCTACAACAAATCACCAGCATTTACAGTTCTGATGTGTTACTTTTTCTGCATTCATACTTTTAATTTAAAACTGAAACCGAGAAGTCCTCTATCCTCTAAGACTGTGCTAATATGAAACTTGTTGACTATTACAAATTATTTTGTTGATACCATTTTTAGATTGCATTAATCTTTTACTTTGTTAAAAAATTTGAAGTGCTATCAAATTCAAAATGTCCTCTTTATATGCCTGTGCCTTATGTTTTTTTGTATTCTGCTTCCTCCCCCACAGATCACACTGTTACAAATGGAGCATAACTTCGATATTGTGAGTATGAGCAGGCTTTATTCAACCTTAATGCACATCATATTTCAAACATTTTGTTAAGCTTGATATGTAGGTTTTGCATCCAATGTTTAGTGCTAGCCTTTAGAGGCCTTTAGTGAACTGCTAAAGTAGTTATACTTGGCTGATGTGCTCTATCAACAATAGACCTTAGCTAGTTTATTTATTAGCAACCTGCATTTCAGTAGGAAATCCTGCAACTAACTGTGTATTGATGAATTTAGGAAACATCAAGGGTTAAAAAGTAACTGAGTAGCAGAAATTGACATTCAGCTTAATTTTAATCTCTAGTGTGTTTATATTTAAATTCGTCTGCTATAGAAAAAACGTGGGTGTGTATGTGAATTTTAGATGAATCATGCGTCTCGAGCTCTAACCTACATGATGGAGGCTCTGCCACGCTCCTCTGCTGTAGTCGTAGATGCCATTCCTGTCTTCCTGGAAAAGGTGAGTGTCGACAGAATCTCGGGTTGAAATATGCAGCGAGTGTCTGTGTTCTAGTCCCGAACTGGCGTTCATCCCAAACCACTGCCGCACTGGAGGGAATAGTGTCAAAATAATTATACAGCGGCGGCAAATCATGACGAAATGTGTTTTTTGTTTTTGGAATTAATTTCTGGTGCGCTTTTGTCTGTGTAGCTTCAGGTGATCCAGTTTATAGATGTGGCCGAGCAGGCTCTCACTGCGCTGGAGATGCTCTCACGGAGACACAGCAAGGCCATCCTGCAGGCCGTGAGTACATAGCAAAGCCCCATAGCTGTTAGACTCAAGTTTGCTGCTGTTGCCGTGGTTTAGCCGTTAGTAATCTTTTCCCCTGTGGATTGAACTTTGTCATGCATAAGAGGTGACATCATAGTTTGCTTACTCATCTCAGTGAATGAGATGAAAATATGAACTCACCAGGGGGTCCAAGCCCAAAGTGGATTATGATCTCTCTAATTACATTGATCATAGAAGAATAAATAATGAGCTTCCTAATGAGTTTGACTCTTTATCTGCCTGTCCTGGTCTGATTGCGTCTCCGCAGGGCGGGTTGGCCGACTGTCTGCTGTATCTGGAGTTTTTCAGTATTAACGCTCAGAGGAACGCATTAGCCATTGCTGCTAACTGCTGCCAGAGCATCACACCTGACGAGTTTCACTTCGTAGCCGACTCTCTGCCTCTACTCACTCAGAGACTCACACACCAGGTATACACACACACACACACACTTTAACCTGTGCATGAAATATTAATGTTCTTGTGAGATGTCGAGAATTGCATTTTAGTACATCAACTTAACGAATCCTTGGCTAGTCATTTTAAACGTTGATTATCCACTAGCTGTTGAAAGTAGGTGAAGAAAAAGTCAGATTTGTGTGTAAAGCAGCTTGTACAGCAAATTTACTACAGTAGTTATTAAGGATTACCCGGGTTATTTCAACACATTTTATGAACAGTACTCCAGATGTGTTCAACATACCATGTGCAGTGGACTATGACTGATGAAGACACAAAAGGGTGAATGCACGTGTTATTTAGGGAACTCAGACCTGCTCTGTATGTAGGCAGACTTTGTGAATGGAATACAATAGAAGTGAAGGATGATGGTTTATGTTGGATAGTGATGGTTGACGCATAACTACCACAATATATTGTGTTAATTAATGCTCTTTGTTGTCACTGTGCATGTGTGTTAGTGTCACAAAGATCACTTCATTATGCAATTCGATATTTTGTGTGAATAAAAAGTCCCGATAAAGTGTAAGTTGTTGATGAGGCTGCTATTGTATTATAGACCTAAACTTTCATTTCTTATTCCATCAGGATAAGAAATCGGTGGAGAGCACATGCCTCTGTTTCGCCCGGCTCGTGGACAACTTTCAGCATGAAGAGGTGAGACAAATATCGGTTAAAGGGTAATGTGCTAAATTAAAGCACAGCTTCCACGCGACCAGTTTCGTAAGTCCTTTCGTTATGCAAACGTTTGACCTTTTGCCACCCGTAGAATTTGTTGCAGCAGGTGGCGTCACGCGATCTTCTAACAAACATCCAGCAGCTTCTGGTGGTGACGCCGCCGGTGCTGAGTTCAGGCATGTTCATCATGGTGGTGCGCATGTTCTCACTCATGTGTTCCAACTGCCCCAACCTCGCTGTGCAGCTGATGAAACAAAGTAGGACTTTCTCTTTCTGTCTTTTACACACAAACACACACAAATATTAACTTTAATAAATAAATAAATAAATGAATGTGATGTTAGGACTAAATGCGTCTGTGTGCGTCTGTCTGTCTGAGAAGATATCGCGGAGACACTGCGTTTCTTGCTTTGTGGAGCTTCTAATGGAAGCTGTCAGGAGCAAATCGACCTCGTTCCCAGAAGCCCCCAGGAACTCTACGAGCTCACTTCACTTATCTGGTACTTTCCATATATACTATTTCCTGTTTACCTGTTTACGGCCTATCCTTTCTAACACAGCAGTCTTTAATTAGTGCTTCTTATCAAATCATGATTAATCGGTTAACAAAATTAAGTTGCCTTTTAAACGAATAAGAGTGCTTGAATATATTATCTTTTTTTAATTTGATATTTATACTATTGTTTATGCACACAGCTACAGACATCTCAAGTAACCTTCTAAATTTTGTGTTTGGTTTAGTGAGCTGATGCCATGCCTCCCCAGAGAGGGCATTTTTGCTGTAGACGCCATGCTGAAGAAAGGTAGTGCGCACACTACAGAGGCCGCAGTGTGGCAGTGGAGGGACGACCGAGGCCTGTGGCATCCATACAACCGCATCGACAGTCGTATCATTGAGGTAACGGTTTATTGCTTATGTTATTTAACACTCTTTGCTGCTGTTTCTATGTTCTAAAACCATGAAATAGTAATAATGTATATAGAGTAATAGATTAAAAAAATAAATCAGTTTATAAACTTGGACACAAATAAAATCCCTTGTCGAAATAACCTCCACTCTTCATGGGAAGGCCTTCCAGTGTGGGTTTGGAATACAATTGTGCTTATTTAAGCCCACAAGAGCACTCGAGATGCTATCCCAAAGGTGTTCCCTGAAATTGAGGTCAGGGTTCTGTGTAGGTCACGTGAGGTTGCTGACACCAACCATGTGTTCATGGGCCTTGCTTAGAGATATTGTGAAGTGAAGCTGCCATGCTACCTCATGCAAAGGCAATTACAGTCCTGTTCTTCCAACTATGACAACAGTTTGGGGAAGAACCCGAACTTTGTCAAATGTCCACATAATTTGGGCCTTGTAGAATATATCTGATAGCCTGGGAAAACTTTATGGATGCAACTGAGGATAAATTCTGGCCAACATCCAAAAAAGCTGATCTTATAACATTGATAATAAACACCAAAATGCCATTTCTTAAATTTTGTCCTTTTGCCTCCAAAGGTATTCCTGGCTGTGACATCATATATATGTTTAACATGTATGGTGGGAAAACAGTCTGTCGGCCTAAAGATGTCTGAAATTTTGCTAGCTGATTTTTATTTATTTATTTTTATTTTTTGCAATGAATGTTAGACTTTTGTTTTTAGCCTATTGTTGTACTGTTACCTGCTGTAGCCGTTACAGGCATTGTAATCAGATATGAGATCACAATGGATGATGATTTTTTTTTTCTTCCTTTTTACATTTGATTAGACACTGGACACTGAAATGCTGGAACCTTATTGTGTGATTGGGAGCTGTGCATTAGTGTAACATTGCAGTTTAAACAGGTTTTTGGGACAATGTGTAACAATTTAATTTGTGAAAACTTTGCCCAGGCTCTCTCACATCCTTTAAAAACAATACTGTTTATAGTCAAGGTAACTGGCGTCTGTGTTAGCCAAAGGTTAGATTCTCATGACCATTAAAACCTGTCCAATAAACATAACCTAAACATCACAAGTATATAGTTTTTTGGTGGTTATTTTCTGCACATTTATTTAATTGTCCAGTGCTTCGATCAGAACACCATCTATTTTTCCACCACATTTTTCTTAATTGAATCCCCTAGGCCTCCTCTGGCACAGTAGGAACAGCAGGGTTGCAGATCCTCTGGCTAATTACTATCCAAGCAATGTTCACCTCGTTCTAATTGGTAATATAATAAAGTTAGATTGTCATATAAAACAAATTAGAAGATTAAACTCATTATTTGTACAAGAGTAATTTAATTCAGCATTCAACTTTATCTTCTTTGGGGTCTATAGGAAAAACTACAGAAACCAGATTTGCCTTTGTTTTATTTTCTTTGTCCATCAGACGGCCCATCAGAATGGCGAGGACGAGATCAGCCTCTCGACACTCGGCCGAGTTTACACCATCGACTTCAACTCTATGCAGCAGATCAACGAGGACACAGGAACGGCACGGGGAATTCAGAGGAAACCCAACCCCCTGATCAACCCCAACACTGGTATGTCATCTTCCACTCGTGCAGGCACACACACGGCAAACGACAAAGCTGTTCGTCCATTTTAATGATGCAAAGCTGTCCTTGCAGCTAACTTTGTCAGACTAAAACAAGTTAGTTACCTTTATTTACACGCTCACTTAGTGTCTTAGTCAGTCCAGTACTATCTGCATGGGAGCAGAAATAATAATGTAATAAATGTTTGATTTCTGTTGTTGTTGATAATAATAATAATAATAATAATAATAATTAGTGCTGTAATTCTTTATCTTGATTGATCAGACTATGCATATAATCGCATGATTAGATTAATCAACTTATTTTAAAATCTTATTTCAAAGGTTACACCGTGACTGTTAGATAATGTAAATGTCCCCCCCCCCCCCCCCCCAAAAAAAAGAAACCTAAATTTCATTTTTTCAAAAACAATTTCCCACATTTTAAAATAAAATTTTGCTATCAAAGCTCTAATGCATTTTTTGAGTGTTGACATTTTTAGTGTCTGTTTAGTACAGAAGGCTTTGTAGTTCCTTGTTAACATAAGCAGCTTTTTATTGTAAGGAAATAGAAAAGCAATTACTGTGTTCGCTGTAATGGCATAAGAGGTCACAGGAACTATTTTTTGCACAAGTACTAGCATATTAGATAAGCAATATCAGAAGAAAGGAAGTGCTGTTGTGATTAAATCTCATAAGTAGATCTCATAAGTTTCTCTTAATATTTATTCACTTATTCTGCTTTACAATATCCTGTACACGCTGTACTGTGTCCTGACAGTTAGTGTAATTAAGGTTTGCTAGAACACCTGTAATGCATAGAGTTAGACAGCCTGTTAACGTCTAGACGGTACTGTTAACGTCTGTTATCTCTCCTGGAATCTGAATCCAACCAGATTGCTCAGTCCGAAATAACTGTTGTATAAATGTTAAAATATATTAATTTGTAAGTGGTAATAATAATCAAAGAATTTGTCTATCAATGTTTCAGGCTTATTTACTTTTTATTTAGGCTCCAGGTAGAACTTAATGTTTAATCTGCTTAATGTTTTCATTTCAATTCACCTCACAGCCTGGGGAGGAGTCTGAAACGATGCAAACTTTACCTTTAATTATATCTGTAGTTAAAAATTATAGTCTGTGTAACATCCTTAATGAAATAGGGTAAACACGCCTATTAAGCTCAGCAAATCTACATTGAGACATTTTTAAAGCACAGCATATTAATTTCATTAGGCAAAGTTTAATATTTAACTTTATTTTAAATGACTAATGATTTAAAATTAAGATGTAAATCATTAAATGCAAAAAGTCTGGCAGTGTTTGTGTACATTTCTGTACTCTTTAAGCACACTCCTGTTATTAATAAGCAGACAATTTATTATTTTTATTTATTAAATCTTCAGTACAAGTTTATTTTTAAAGTTATATTTGAAGGTAAAAAAAAAAGAGTTAATAGCAAAAACCACTCCACTGAAATAAAGAACCAAGCCAGTAAAATTATTTACAGTGAAGTGTCGTGTCATTCAAACACATTGCATCATGTAGTATTGACTAGGTGTAAAAACATTATGCTAACATATTCCACCATACACACTCCCCGGTCGTTTTATTAGGTACAGTTGTTCAAATGCCCGTTAACACAAATCATTAATCAGCCACATGTAGACATGGTCATGACGATCTACTGCAGTTCAAACTGATCATCGGAATGGGGAAGAAAGGTGATTTAAATAACTTTGAACGTGGCATGGCTAGACAGGCTGGTCTGAGTATTTTCTGATCTGATCTAGTCTGAAAAAGAATTTGGCATAAACTGGATCCAAGGTACCTTGCATCAATGCCTCAGGCTGGTTGTGACATTATAATGGAGTGTTGGATATATTCTTGGCACACTTCGGGCCCCTTAGTACCAATTGAGCATCATTTAAATTCCACAGCCTACCCGAGTATTGTTACTGATCTTGTCCATCCCTCCATGACGGCAGGATAATGCACCACAAAGCTAAAATCATCTTGAACTGTTTATTGAACCTGACGATGAGTTCACTGTACTCAAATAACCTCCACCGTCACCAGATCCAACAGAGCACTTTTGGGATGTGATGGAACTAGAGTTTTTCCATCCTGGATGTGAATTTATTAATAAATAATAATAGCAAATAAATAATGAATGATTTAATGATTAACTTAAAGTAACAGCTATCAATGAATATTTAAAGTCTGTTTATTAAATATTTATGGAGACATTCTATGTAAATGAGCTTAAAGGGTGCATACTGGACTTAATTGGAACAGTTTTTTAATTAAAAGATACTTTGTGAAATTTAAAGGACTTGATTTTGCAGCCTACATAATCTAGATCATGTGCCAAGTTTAGACATAATGTAATATGAACACACACTATTGATACTGTTTATTAAATGTCGCACTGCAGTCTTTTAAACATTGCATCAGTCTAAAACTACCGAGCACTAATAAACTGTAAATGTATATTATTTACTTTAAAATACAAACCACTACCATCTGTTATAATATAGAAGTATTCTTACCTTGTACAGTTAGTAATCTTAACTATTTTCTGCCTCAAGTGTGCTCTCACTATGTCTCGAACACCTTTTGATCTTGTAATTCATACATCCAATTTATACTATAGAAGAAATTTAGTGATACTCAGATTAAAGGTTTAAACATCCAAAGATTAAGAATTTTGCATTTAACATTTTTAGACAGCTTACAAAATGTCCACTAGACAGTGTGAACACATGGTTATCCATATCTGAGTGTGCAATTGTCTTACATGAGGTATGCAGTAACAAAAAATTAAGAAGTCAAGTTGTATAATACATACATTTTTCTTTATATAACCCAAGTTCAGAGATGGTGTTAAATGGGTACTTGAGCTTAATGGGTTATAATGGGGACAGTTTTCATTTACACAATTGCCCTTTACCTCGTGGTTCTTCTGTTTCTCTTTTTTTCATGGTCTACTTCAATCTCAGGTCATGTGGAGGTACGTGGTGAAGATGCCCGTGCCGAGCTGATGCGGGAGGAGGCGGACCTGGCACGCTGCTTTATCAAGACTCTGTTTGGTGTGCTTTATGAGGTGTACAGCTCCTCAGCCGGCCCTGCAGTCAGACACAAGTGCCTCAGAGCCATCCTGCGCATTATCTACTTCTCCGACTCTGAGCTGCTCAAGGATGTGCTGCGCAACCATGCTGTCTCCAGGTCAGTCCCTCTCACACGACTTTTGTCAGCGTTTAATAAGCCAACAACTAAAAGAAGTGACCCTGAAGAAAGCCGTTCAGACAGAAAACCTTAAACCTTTCAAGAAACTGAGCTCCATGTCAGCCTCCTCAAACCATTCTGTTCCCTGAAAGGTGTACAGCAGTTTGTTTTTGGGCATCTTGACAACTGCCTGCTCGGTTTACACTTTGGTTTTATCTATTATATGCAGTATATCACCATGTTAGGATGTTTTTGCGAGACAGGTTTATATAGTCTGGTACATTTTATGACACAACAGATGGCCAATCTTTGTCCAGAAACACACTGTGGAGAAATTGCACTGAAAAACTTTTATTCTGTGAAGCTTTGTTTTTATTTTGACTTCTAAAAAGAAATACAGTGGAACCTTGGATTACGAGCATAATTCGTTCCGGAAGCGTTCTCATATTCCAAAACACTCGTAAACCAAATTTAATTTTCCCATAAGAAATAATGGAAACCCACATGATTCATTCCACAGCCCAAAAAAATAAATACATAAAAATAATTAACACAAAATATTAAGTAAAACTAAAACAAATTTACCTGCACTTTACCTTTAAAAAAAAAAAAAAAAAAGGAAAAAATAAATCTTGACAGAGAAGTGTTTCCGTTTGTGCGTGCAAGATCTGTGTGTGTGAGAATCTAAAGTAAGCTCCCCTCTCCCCCTTCTCGTCTTACACAGTTACCCCAGTTTTCACACACGTGCGCACACAACGGAAGCACTGTTTTATCGGGGGGAAAAAACAAGAAATCTCTCAGACACTCGATTGAGCGACCCACTAACGGAATCACTGCTGTAAAGTAAAAATAAAACAAATTAACCTGCACTTTACCTTTGAAAAGAATTGCGACAGAGCAGTGTTTCTGTGTAGAGCAGAGAGAAAGAGTGTGTGTGGCACGGTGTCCAATGACGTTCAGCATTCTCAGATGTTCTGCTTGTCTCAGGCCTTTCAGAACGTGGATCACTTTCAATTTGTCAACAGATTACCGAACATCTTTGTTGCTAAAACAACTGCCAATGTCCAAATATTTATGGACCTCACCTGTATTTGTCGTAGAGAGAGAGAGAGTGAGAGAGTGTGTGTGTTGTGCCACTTGTATTTGCGCTGCACTCATTGCATCGTCCCTGAATGTTCAAGCTTAGCACACAATATGATTCAGGTTCGTGGGTCTACACGGTCTGTTATTTTTAATACGAAGGCCACACAGCAGTACACATCACTCAATGGCCTCCAGTGCCCCGCTGACTAGTACAGTGACAGTAATTTTGAAGTTGGCATTAATGCCAACAGAAGTGACAGTTGGCATTAATTACAGAATAAAAAGTGAGCCATCACAAACTCATAAAGACTAAGTAAAAGGAAATTATGAGAAACTATGAGCCAGAAACTACTGCCTTAGCTGAAGCTTGGCTGTGATTATTACAATAAAGACAAACTTTTTAAACTTCTTCCTTTTTGACTTTACTCTTTAGTGTTGGTTTTTTAATAATTTTTTTTTTACACATTGGAGGTTTGTGGTTGTGAATGAACTGTCAGGATTGTGTTTTACACTTTTATGACTAACCAATATACACACACAAGTGCAAAAAGTGCTACTGTTCGCGTAGCTTTTGTAACCCTGATGGAAAATATGAAGCGTTATCTACTGTAGACAGACAAATCATGACTCCGAGTTGCATAATTAAAAGTTCATCTAGTTATCATCCATCCTGTTTCCAGGAAGTACAGTAGGTGTTTCTTCATGTAAACGAGTATGTGTGTGTTTGCTCATCCACAGTCACATAGCCTCAATGCTCTCCAGTCAGGACCTGAAGATTGTGGTCGGCTCTCTGCAAATGGCGGAGATCCTCATGCAGAAACTCCCCGATGTGTTCAGTGTCTACTTCAGGAGAGAAGGTGAGGATGTTCATGTAGTTTTGGCACTCAGGTTTGCAGACTGATGTTTAACTGTGGGTTAGATTGCCACCTTGCGTGTAAATGGAGCTATATTCGGTGAAAGGGGTATTTATAAGGCCTGTAAGAAACGTTTTGTGTTTATAACCTGTTCTTACAATGGTCTTTTTGTGAAACACAAGTGAGGCAGAGTCCAATCAAAGCATGCTCCTCACTCTCATCATATTCATTACATTGAAGGGCTGTATTTGTGATTTTACATTCAGTGTGATGGTTAAGACAGTAAAATCAGTTTTACTGTGTCTGGCTTAAGTCCAGTTAAGGTATTATAATCAGATTAGATGTTTTTTCGAAGTGATTACAAGGAAGCAATGCCGAGAGATTTATTAAGCTTTTGTACATGCATAAATATTTAAGGCTACTTCCAGTGCCAATCAGCAAAATTTATTGGTGCTCACTGATGTTTTTATTCACACAATAAGAATTTGACACTTGGATTTTTCGACCAATACAATTATAAAGAGTGATTTAAAAAAAATAATAATAATAAAATAAAATGATGGACATGTAAAGGAAAACAAGCGTCCTTAATAATGCTGCTTGTCATGTATGTTAAACTACCTGTGTTTTGCTTGTACGTGCAGGTGTGATGCACCAGGTGAAGAACCTGGCTGAGAGCGAGTCATTCCTCCCCAGTCCGCCCAAGGCATGCACGAGCGGCATCACTGCGGCAACCACCACGATCACCACAGCAACCACACCTGCTGCCTCTAGTGTCACGCCGGATTTGGGCTCGCCGAGTTTCCATAACAACATGGAGGACTCGCTGGACCTCAGCCCACAGGGGTACATACACAACCTCGTTTAGCACATCACACCCAGCCTCACACGCTCGGTTCTAGTGTTCGATTTACTCTCTGCGTGATTACAGCACTGATAATGGTGTGTGTTTTTACAGTCGTCTGAGTGACGTTCTAAAGAGGAAGCGCCTTCCTCGCAGAGTACCACGGCGTCCCAAATATTCTCCACCCAGAGATGATGACAAAGTGGACAATCAGGGTGAGTCACAATTACACACTAATTACACGTGAGCTAATTACATACCACTGCATGTACAATGCGAGTGATAATGGTTGTGCCTTTTTTTCCCCCCTCCTTCTTGATGTGTGAATGCTTGGTTCTCTTAGTTCAAATGTTTAAATGTAAACAAATTTGTGGATCTGATTTTCCCCCTCCAGCCAAGAGTCCCACCACCACTGCGTCTCCCAAATCATCCTTCCTGGCGAGTCTTAATCCCAAAACCTGGGGAAAACTCGGTGCTCAGAACAATAGCACTAACTCTGAGCCGTCACGCACAGCCGGGGTCAGTGGCCTCGCACGTACGGCTAATAAAGACTCCGTCGCAAATAACAGGTATATTTGCATTGTTAGATCTACTCAATGTCCATCCTGTTGGGATCAAGGTACATTGTGTACAGTACCATTGGCTTTAATTAATAAATCTTTATACTCTCTACAGTGTTATGCAGGATTGTGTTATCTATTTGGGATTTAGCTACATACTGTAGGTCCTACATGTAAACTACTTGGCTATGAATTATGGGTTACTATACCCTGTAAAGTTCACTTTGTGGCCAGTAAGGACAAACATTCTACTTAAACTATATTCTTTGTAAAGCATCTCCCATAGTTTTGTCTTAAGTAATACGTGGGCTGTTTATAAGCTTAAACGTAAGTTAAATTTTAATTTTACCCTCTTTATCTGTGTGTGTAACAGGGACAAAATTAAGGCATGGATAAAGGAACAAGCCAGTAAGTTTGTGGAACGATACTTCAATTCAGAGAATGTGGACGGCAGCAACCCAGCACTGAACGTTCTGCAGAGACTGTGTACTGCTACAGAGCAGCTCAGCCTGCAGGTACACACACACACACACACACACACACACACACACACACACACACACACACTGTCTCTCTCTCTCTACTACAAAAAAAGTATGTCCATAAATATTTGTACACCGGCAGTTATTGAGCAATCCTTTTGTTTTTTTAGCAACAGTTTGAGTTAAAACTAAAATGAGGAATTTGCCCTTCACTTCAGCTGGAATTGGGTTGAAATATGTGAATAACGTTGAAATCTTGTGTGTGGATTTAAATTCTCAATGTTAAGTCCCATTAAGCGAGCAATACAGTGAAAGAGCCAAACAAATTCATAATGGAGATGACAAGGAAATTAGGTGTGGCCAGATTAATCATCAACTATTAGGTATGCCAAAAGACCTGCAAAACCAACCAAACAGCTATGATCAACAAGAGAATCATCCCCCGGTTACAAAAAATAAAAATTATATATATATATTCACAACAATTTCCCAGATCAATATCACTTTTCAGGTGGTTATCATGTTTGTGTCAACAATTAAGAGAAGACTTCAGTAGAGTAAGTACTGGTGGTTTTTCACAAGCTGTAAATTACTGGTTATCAGAAGCAAGAAGAAATGTACCGGAACCCTGTACCGTCCAAGAAAAACATCCTATGGACGGACAATACGATTATCAACTGTGACTGCTGACGAAAGCATTTTCAATTCACACATTCTCAAGTGTGCAGGGCTGTAATAACTGCTCATTTACACCCATATAAACTGTAAGGACTATGCACAAACCTGAGCAGTCACTTATGAAAGCAACCCAATCTTCTATTTAAGTGGAATTGTTCTACTATGATCAAGTCATGTGACCCGAATCCACTTGAACATGTTTTTCACAAGATGCCCCAAGAACAAGCAGAAACCGAATGCAGCTGCAGTAATGACCTGGCAGAGATCTGTTGATTTAAAATTGATTGATTTGTGTGTTTGCAGGTGGATGGCGGGGTGGAGTGTTTAGTTGAGATCTGCAGCATCGTTTCCGATTCCGACGTGTCCTCATTCGAGATTCAGCACAGTGGCCTGGTGAAGCAGTTGCTGCTCTATTTAACCTCCAACAGTGAGAGAGACGTTGTCAGCAGGGATGAGAGGATCAAAAGATTCCTGCACATTTTCTGTGGCAGTCCAGTAAGTAATGGCACCACCTGGTGTCGATAGCATCTCATTGCACCGTCTCTAGAAAGACTTTCAGTCATTTTGAATGGCCTGGCCATGTTCTCTACTCCTCAGCTGCTCGTAATCAATTTTGCTAAGCAATACCACAATATCCAGTGACATTTAATGGTAAATGTTAGACCACACTTGCATGAGTTATTGGCAGTGTTGGGGGACTTTACTTTTTAAAGTAACTAATTACATTACAAAATTACTGTCTTTATAAAGTAATCAGTTACATTACAGCGTTACTTTCTGATAAAAGTAACTAGTTCGAGTACTTTTCCATTGCAGAAAATGAAAACTCCTTTGTGATTCCTCATGCATGTTGTTTTAGTCAAGACCTTTATTCCACCGTCATCACTCAGCAAAGTTTGGCCCATAATCTGTTAACTACTAATACCCCTATCTCACCTACACGGTTTCACGCGGTGGCTGTAAGTACGGTTCATCATGATTCGCCGACAGTCTTGGCGCTGTGATTAGATTTCCATCTTTCCGCGCATCGGTCCTCACATAGTCGAACCACACAGGTAAGATACCGGTATAACAGCAGGAATAACAGAGGGGGACGGGTTATAGGGGGCGGGGCCTGTAGGACGACTTTCTCGCACGCACGCACGTGCACACACACACACAAAGGGATTGGGAATGACTGCTGTCTGGCTCACGGATTACATAAATTGTCTAAATAACAGATTACATTTTTGAAAAAGTAACTAAATAACTGAGTACTTAAATGCAGACGTAACGCGTTAGATTACTCATCACATCAAAAAAGTACTCTCTAACGCATTACACCCAACAATGGTTATTGGTCATAAGTATGGCGTGCCAAAAAAAAAAAAGTCTGTTTCCAATAAAAGGAGAAATGAGTCAACTGTGAATCTGGAATAGTTTGCAATATTATCAGCCACTTGCTGGAAGCCGCACCCCCTTTCCCCTGTGCTCTTGCCTCATGCTGAGCTCGCTTCCTTTTTTTCCCTGAAGAATATTACGAGTTTATTAATGGCAAATAAAATTTATATGTACACGTTTACTTTTGCTAACACTACACAAGTATACACTTAACTTCAGTTTTCTATAATTATATTACTGTATATGTGTGTGTGTGTGTGTGTGTGTATATAGTGTTAGAAAATGAGTTTCAGTTTAAAACAAGAAAAAAAATTCTTTCTATAGATGAAACTAATCTATAATGAAGTGCCAAACGGGCTGCTTTGAGCCTCTCAAAACTGCTAATCATCTAGGATTTTAATGAACATCAGTATCTATGGTGTGAGAAACATGCAGTGACCAGGAGTTCTGCAGGTGGAAGCCCTTAGTTGATGAGAGGTCAGAGGAGAATGGAAACAAAGGGATGGACTGACGCATAGGGATCACTATCGGTCGTCTAATGTCGGCAGCATCGTAGTCGGTCATCCGTTGTCACACTTTTCCTCTACCCGAAACTCCTCGGAAACTGTTCATGGGAATTTGAACAAACCTTTGCAGAATCTTTATTATAAACCATAAATGTGCACCAGCTATTGGATTTTTAAAAGTAGCACATTCAGTCTTTCCGCGTTTCGGTCTTTTTTGGGCAGGAAGTACATGCCATCATTGGAAGACTCGTACTGATTCACACTCTATAAAAATGTGTTTGCATGCACAGGTTCCAGGGCAGGAGCCACTATTCCGGTTGGAGCCAACAGAGAATGGGCCACTGTTGGCGCTTGTGCACAAAATGAACAGTTGTCTGAGTCAGATGGAGCAGTTTCCTGTTAAAGTGCACGACTTTCCCAGTGGTAATGGCAACGGCAGCAGGTACATCTTCAGCTCAGCCAGTTTCTCTCTCATTAATGAAATCCTGTCCTCATGGCCACAGTAACAACTTATACTTGCCAAAATTTTGTTTTGAAACAGAATTGGCTTGCTTACATAGTCATAGCAGTTCCCGCAGGCATCTGGTTTAGGAGCTGAATACAGATGTGTTCTTAATGTTCAAATTGTATTGTTATAATTTATAAATGAGCAAGGTCTTCCTCATTAGCTTTGCTTCTAAATATGTTCCTGTGTTTCTTTGATATAGTCGTAGAGTTAAAATAAGAAAATCCCTTAATTTCGGTGCTGATGATGCCTGATTCTTGTTTAAAACCTAACATGAAAACAATTAAGGCCTTGTTCACACGGGCGTTAAAATCGAGCGTTTTTCTGGCGTTCGTAGCGTCCGGTGAGCGTGGATCAAGCGCCGAAGGGTTTTCTACACATAGGAGTCAATGAGTGTTCACACGGGCTTTGGTGACGTGCGTTTGTCCGGCTGCGCGTTTATAAGGCGTCAAAAAAACGTTGCATGCAGTTTTTCTTGGCGTTCAAATCCCAACGAACGCAAGGAAAACGCTTCTAGTGTGTTTTCTTCGCGTTTCTTTTACGTTTCGGAGGACCAGATATATCCCATGAATCCTACATGCTATACATAGGGAAATGTGTGAAAAATTAATTATTGAAAAACTTGTGCGAAAATTTTTCGCATTTCTTCATAAACCACAAAAAACTTCTTTTAATCCGACGTTGTGCAGTCAGAGGGTGAACCCAGTAGCGACGGGGATTTTTTTTTTTTTTTTCTTCTCTCCCTACGTCGCCGTATTACGAGAATTTTTAAAACAAGAAGATTAAAGTCTAATATAGCAAAATGGTCCACCACAAATAAAACAAGGGCTTTCATATCCAGTTCCCAACACTGCCTCCACAGGTTAACACACAAACTACAATTTGGGCTGCAGGCTGGCGTTAGACAGAGCCAAACGAACGCCAGTGTAGAAGTCAATCGAGCGCCACTACAAAACGCAACATAAATGTCTAGGACGTTCAGAGCGCGTTTGTTTATCCTAAAATTTAACGCCCGTGTGAACAAGGCTGTGATAAACTGTGACAGATATTGTTACACCCTGAGTGTGTATATGCATGCCCTTTGGTATATAAAATTATCAAGCTTTTGTCTGTCAAGAAAGGGTTCTTAAATATGATTGTGTGAGTTTCCAGAGGTTCTCAAGCACTGAAATTCTTCAACACACACCAGCTGAAGTGCCAGCTGCAGAGACACCCAGACTGCACCAACGTAAAACAGTGGAAGGGCGGACCTGTTAAAATCGACCCTCTGGCATTAGTACAGGCCATTGAGAGATACCTTGTTGTCAGAGGTGTGTTTTTATTTTTATTTTTTTTAGTTATTTTTTTTTTTTAATTGAACATGATTCACTTAATGTTAAAATACAATAATGTAACCTTTTTTTTTTTTTTTGTTCTGTTCTTATCAGGATATGGACGAATCAGGGAGGAGGATGAAGACAGTGACGATGACGGATCAGATGATGAAATTGATGAGTCACTTGTATGGGTTTAGCCTGTTCAGGCTTTTCTTTTCCCTTGTTTTGCACATAAGCTAGAGAAGAGAATCTCTCATGCCATCAAACAGAACCACTATGATTATCATGACGTCTACCAAAACTACACTCTAGTCAATAACATCTAATCACAAATTCAGACCATGCTGTATTTGTATGCACCATAACCTGTCTTAAAAATGCCAACTGATCTAATGGCTTTTCAGTAGACTTGGCAATACTAAAGTGGCCATCTGACCGTTGCAGTGAATTATGGGACTTTTTAGACAAAATATGCATTATGGCAGTGCATTATGGCACAGCACGTTTTAGACAAAATATAGTCTATGTAGTGCACTGGGTCGTGCAAGTGCTTTGTACACCTTCTAAGCAAAAAGCAAGTGTTACTGAATTTCCATGACCTCTGACCCTCACAGGCGGCTCAGTTCTTGAATTCAGGGAGTGTGCGTCACCGGCTACAGTTCTACATTGCTGATCACCTGCTGCCCTACAACATGACCGTGTACCAGGCAGTGCGTCAGTTCAGCCTGCAACCAGAGGAGGAGCGAGAGAGCACTGACGATGAGGCCAACCCTCTCGGTCGTGCTGGCATCTGGACCAAAACACACACGATATGGTATATACACCCGTCATTTAGTGTAACTGATCGTGTCCCATTTATATATGCATTTCCCTTATGTTAGTAATGGTCTGCCTTTATTCTTTATCTAGTCTCTCATGCTTATGTTGATTTTAAATGTCATGCTATATTGTGAAATATCTACACTTTTTTTTTTTTTTTTTTTTTTTTTTTTGACAATATTCAACCTAAAAGTTATAAATTCTTAAAGAGCGAACCTTTCACAAGCTCTGTACTGCTTTTAATAATGAAGAAACGCATCAACACTTTATAATCAGTGACACAAACATGTTGAAATCTGGTGCAGAATCTTTACTTTAATCTGTGTTTGTGTCTGTGCAGGTATAAACCGGTCAGAGAGGATGAGGATGGCTATAAGGACTCTGTAGGAGGCAAAAGGGGTCGAGCACAAACGGCTCCAACTAAAACCTCACCACGTAATGCTAAGAAACAGGACGAGCTGTGGCATGGTACACACATTTCATATGCACTCAGTCTTGTGTACACTCTCATGTTCATGGTCAAATGTAGTATTTGTTTACACTGCTTAAATGAGCAGTGTTTTTCATCTCATAAGATCTAAATAGCCTTCTTCCTTCATGTGTCGCACGTCTTCCTCCAACCCTGAACCAGGAATGATTATCTGATAAAATATTGCACAGTTGGTCAGTTCCCTTTATATTTATATTATCTAAAGTTAAATCCTGCTCATTCTTTGTCTAATGAATACAAGTCATTTTCATTAGCAATGAAGTGGGCAAGGTGAATAATTAATCAACTTGAAATTAAATGTTCTTAAATTGAAATGACTAGGACATTTTCTTCGACGCATAGATACAAATCTATTAATTTGATGAATTTGTGCATATGTTGCAGATGGCGTGTGTCCGAGTGTCAGTAATCCGTTGGAGTCGTACCTCATATCCGATCCTCCAGAGGGCATTACATTTGATGATCCTTCACTGGAGGTCATTCTGCTGTTGAGGGTTCTGCACTCCATCAGCAGATACTGGTTCTACCTCTACGATGTGAGTATATACTGTACATGCACATAACCGCCAATGGTGTCAGTACCTCTGGTGACTGCTGTCTTACAGTAAAGGAATGCAGATAAGGCCCAAAATTTTAATATATGCCTGGCCAAAAAAAAAAAAAAAAGTTGTGCACACCAAGATTTTATTGACCCCTGCGAAACAGTAGATGTGTGAAAATTATTACTCATGCTCCCAGGAACAAGCTTTCACAATTTGAATCCTGTAATATGCCTGTTCCATCACAGAAGGTGCACAGATGTGATACTCCTGACCATTCAGGTCATCAGCTGACTTTATTTTTCATATAATGTTTAAAAAAAAAATTGGTATAATTTAAATTATTTATTTTACCACATAGCGTTGCTGAGGCTAGACCTGACCCCAAATCATAACACTGCCTCCAGAGGCTTGTACAGTGGCCACTTGGATGCATCTCTTTGTGCTTCCCTTCTTAACCTGACACACCCATTGCTCAGGTGTAGGGTCAATCTGGACTCATCAGACCACATGCAATTTTTCCATTGCTATAAATCTTTATGATCCCTACAAATTTGTATTATTATTATTATTTTTATATAATTAGTCTCTTTAACAAGTGGCCACCACAACTGTTTAATTCCAATCCTGAGAGTTCTCATCATATTGTGCATATTTACAGTCAGTTTATTATACTGTATATACAATCCTTACAGGTTTTAAAAATGTTTTGGACAGTTCTTAACCAAATTCCAGCAATTTCAAATCTCCTTGTTTTTGTGAAGGTTTTATTCAGCTCAATTTTTCAAAATTTCATATTAAATTGTCAAGTCAGGTAAAACCCCTTAAAAATAATTAGTCAGATTTAATTCAGTGTATTAGTGAATTAATTACTTGTCCCATGTTGATTGTCTCTTTTAACAGTCTGGTAGATTTCATAAATTGCTGTGATGACTATGAAAAATGTAAAATTGGCTAAAGGTAAAAACTTACTTCAAGAGCTGCATGCATGCATAAAGCGAATGACATCAGTGATTATAGATGAAAAGAAAAGGATGAGTGTTTTAATTTGTAAATCACCATCTCATGTGAGGCGTAGGAATGGCAGCACCATATTGTAGGATGTTTTGCTGAAAAAAAGGGCTTGGTGCACTTAAGAAAAAAACTTATTTATTTAGAAATTTATCAACTTAAAACTTTCACAGTTCTTCCAACAAGAAAATTATCCTAAGCAATCCCTCAAAGTGGATGTATTGGACTTGCCATCACAAAGGCCTGACCTGAATCCTGGAAAGAAAAAGAAAAACGATACCCTGATCAAGGAAATGTATGGAAGCATGAAATGAGGAATTATGAGTTGAGATTTAAAATCTTTAGCTTATGTTTGTTTAGGATTGGATTATTAAATGAAGGATTGCGCTTAAATTGATATTCGTTTATTATCGCCGAGTCTAGCCAGAACACGCTCGGCTGTGCTGTGTTTTCTCAGTCATCGTTTGTGGGCGAGTTTGTGAGCCATGTCATTTTAAAGCTTTTTCACTTTGTGGTTGGTATGTGTTTCAGAATGCTGTGTGTAAGGAGATCATTCCCACTAGTGAGTTCATCAACAGTAAACTGACAGCAAAAGCAAACAGACAGTTGCAGGATCCACTTGTGATCATGACTGGAAACATCCCACCCTGGCTCACTGAGCTTGGAAAGACCTGGTAAATTCACACACAGACAGACGGAGGGGGGGATTAAGGGAATATGTATTTGGACTGTTATGTTTATTATACTTCCAGTCATGGGTGTAAATTTCATTTAACAGTAGGGGGGGGACAATAAATATAAAATTTCTCATGAGCAATTTTTGAAGGGGGGGACAAATAATAGTCAAATTGTACTTATAAAGATATGTCCCCACAGTGAAAAACTTTGCTTCTATCATTATTATTGTAG
>JAQMYJ010000038.1:21199832-21211276 GCA_030014305.1 Clarias laeviceps
AGCAGGCAGTGGACCAAACCACTGTGAGGAAGGGGAGGGGGAACTGAACTGTTTCTAAATCCAGTTTTTGCGGGGGGGTTTTCTACTTACACAATTATCTTAGGTATACATACATATATTTTTCACAATAGAGAGTGCGATTTAAAAAAAATTTTTTGGGGGGGGGGAGACAACCCTCGGATTGGGGGGGACATGTCCCCTCCGTCCCCCTCGGGATTTACGCCCATGCTTCCAGTGTATGTATGTTTTATAGGCAGAGGCCCCAAATGTTTTATACTTGCTTCAACAGTTCTACGTGCCCTTTTTTAAAGTCGTATTGCATTATGAGAGAAATATGTAGCATTATGTTTCCTCCAAAGTTGTCAGTGGTCGCACCATCATTAATGCCATCATGTGACCTTCAATTTACACCTTTAATGTATTGTGTTTGTAACTCGCGTTGTACGTCCTGATGATCTTATTACTTGGCTGCATTACTTACATCATTGTCTCTTTGTCTAGCCCGTTCTTTTTCCCATTCGACACGAGGCAGATGTTGTTCTATGTCACTGCGTTTGATCGTGACCGGGCCATGCAGCGTCTGCTCGACACCAACCCGGAAATCAACCAGTCAGATTCACAGGACAGCCGTGTAGCACCTCGTCTAGACAGAAAAAAGGTATGTGACAGTTACCTTATTTTTTTCTGCTGAATGAAAAGGAAATAATGGTGAGGTGATTGATTATTTTTTTTTTCCCCTCTGCGGTTTTGTCTGTCTGCTCATAGCGGACGATAAACAGAGATGAGCTGTTGAAGCAGGCGGAGTCAGTGATGCAGGATCTGGGAAGTTCCAGAGCTATGCTTGAGATTCAGTATGAGAATGAGGTAAGCGCCACACTTATCCATTAAGGAAGTTAGCTTATGTTTACGGTGTACATTATGGTGCTAAATAGATATAAACAGTAATGGCACTTCTGACAGTGCCTATCTGTATCATAGCACACACACCCACAACAGTCATCTAAAAAAAAAAAAAGTTCTCTCTGTCTGACCTCATGATTACAAGTCAGCAGCCCAAGTGTGTATTGAAGTAATTTTTTAATCTTAGTGTTGGTGGGTGTCACTGACTGGGTGCCAAGATTTTCCAGAGCAGATGTTAATGGATTTTTTTTTTCCTATACAAATTGTCACTTTGTGTGCCCCACATGGCTGCTGGACACACTAATTCCACACTAATTGACATTTACTTTGTAAGAATCTTTATCATCTTTCTCAAATAAATTATTCATTTAACCAGAAAATTATTGCTAAATTAATTGTGAAAAATAATTGTAAGACTAAAAAAAAAAATGGATGGATTAAAAAAAAAAAAAAACGTTAGGTGCAACCCCTACTTGCAGTGGTGAATGTCAAAGGGTACAATATATTAGGGGGAAGTTCATGGGCACCCAGTGGGGAGCCAAGACAACCCTGTCTGGTCTGAACACGTGTTGTATCATGGCTTTGATGTGTATTGTTAGTTGAATGCTTTGAGTAAAATCCCTAATCATCTAATTAAGCCAAATACTAAAATGGCAAAGGGGAAATAATGCAAGATGATGCTAAATGGAAATTTTAAAAGCGTTAGTCTGAGCTGGCAGAAATTACGCTTCCTACAGTGAAATATCTGAATACTCCTCATTCTCTCTTTTTCCCTGTTTTTTTCCCCTCTCCCAGGTGGGAACAGGTCTTGGTCCAACCTTGGAGTTTTACGCTCTTGTATCTCAGGAGCTACAGAGAGCTGATCTGGGTTTATGGCGAGGAGAGGAGGTCACTCTTGCTAACCCTAAAGGTAACTACTCCCATAAGCTCCATATAGTCCACCACAGCTTAATCATGGTTTTATGCTTAAACTGTTCCATGATGGTAATCCTATTGTCTGCTTTATTTTGCCTTCCGTCTGCAGGGAGTCAGGAAGGAACTAAGTACATGTTCAACTCAAGGGGCCTTTTTGCTGTGCCTTTTGGCCGCAGCACCAAGCCGGCTCACATCGCCAAGATCAAGATGAAATTCCGCTTTCTGGGAAAACTCATGGCTAAAGCCATCATGGACTTCAGACTGGTAGGACTTCACTTTTATAATATTATTACTATATCAAATACTATTTTTCTTTTCCTCATGTGTATTTTTTATTTTTTTTTCTTCTCCTTTTGGCTGACTCTATATACATTTGACACTAATTCTAGCTAACAGGCCTGAAAATGTAATGGTGATTTGTAGTTAATGTTAATAAAGACTAATGTTTATGTATACAGCTGGATCTTCCCCTGGGCTTGCCCTTTTACAAGTGGATGTTGAGAAACGAGACGTCAATTAGCTCTCACGATTTGGTCAACATCGACCCCGGTGTGGCCAAATCCATTCAGCACCTAGAGGACATCATCAGGCAGAAGAAGAGACTAGAGCAGGATAAATCCTATGTATGGACACACACACACACACACACACACTTTTTATGCGCTTCAAATGTCATTTCCTATTTAGAGTGGAATTTTGTTAGCAGTTAGGGTATGACGTATGACTCAACACTGTGGCACTTAAAATGGTGGCCTTTCTGGTAAAAGCACTAAAGCCAGGCTTAGACTATGACTTCAACCTGATTTAAATGATTATTTCAGCAGGATAAAAAAAAAAAAAAGCATGGCTAAATTGTGTGTAAATTGCATGTACTGATAAGGTTGCTCAATAAATGCATTCATTCCACTGAGCTTTTTGAGGAGCTTTTTGATGAATCAGGCTTTGTGTAGTTTCACAATCTGATATCCATATCACAAGCCTTCATTCAGTTTGAAGGTCTTTGGTTTGATGATGTTGCCTGGTAACTGTATTCGCACATGCAGGTGCATTTCTTGATTGTTTCATGAGTTTGAGCAGTAGTTAATAGTAGTCAGGTGACAGGATTTCTCTTCCCAGCTTAAGTAATTTTGCATTTGAATGCTGCCGTAACCAGTGTTTGGTGTAACGCGTTACAAAGTAGAGTACTTGGATTATTTTCTGATGTAACGAGTATTCTAACACGTTAGGTCCGCCATTTAAGTACTGTAGTTAGTTATTTAGTCATATTTTTAAAAAATGTAATTTATTTACATTTATTCAGACAATTTATGTAATCCATGATCCAGACAGCTCTGTGTGTCTGTCTGTCTGTGTGTGTGAAAGTCGCCCTACAAGCCCCGCCCCTGATAACCTGTCCCCATCTGTTATTCCTGCTGTAGTGGTTAACAGATTATGGGCCAAACTTCGCTGAGTGATGATGGTAGAATAATTATAAAGGTCTTGACTCAAACAACATGCATGAGGAATCACAAAGTAGTTTTCATTTTCTGCAATGGAAAAGTACTCGAACTAGTTACTTTAATCAGAAGGTAATGCCGTGTTGTAACTGATAACTTTTTCCTTTTTGATGACAATAATTTTGTAATGTAATTAGTTATTTTAAAAAGTAACGTCCCCCAACACGGTCCATAACTTATTACATGTAGACTACAAGTAAAAAGTAGATAAATTTTTTTTTTCCCTTTATCCAACATGTTCTTGAAGAATTTGTCTCTTTGTCTGATTCTCTTAGACGAGGGAAACACTACAGCACGCTCTGGAGAGTTTAAATATGAACGGCTGTTCAGTGGAGGACTTGGGGCTGGACTTCACACTGCCAGGATTCCCGAACATCGAACTGAAGAAGGGAGGCAAAGACGTCCCTGTCACCATACACAACCTGGAGGAGTACCTGAGAGTGAGTTTACACACCATGTACCCAACACCCAGTGTCCTACACACAGTACAAACAGTCTGGAGGAGTACATGGGAGGGGGGGGGGATTGGGAATTGCACAGCAAACACCCTGAAGCACTTACCATGCAAATCATGATGTAACCAAACCTGAAGTAACAAGGGGGAAAAAATCTTGTTGAATTGTTGCCTCAATGGGCCAAAACTATTTTGGCAACACACGGGGGATCTACACAGTATTAGGCAGGTTGTTCTTAAAATCATAGCTGATCAGTATGTACACACACCCTTTTATATTCTTATTTTGTTGGTATTTATATACCATTGCTGTATTGTCTGTTCAGTGTATTTGTTCTTGATTTGCATATACTCGCGGACCTACCCTGTACTTATCTACAACACACTGTGTAATAACTATGAAAAAGACCACTAGAGGAGACACCTGGAAAAGAAATGCACACTTTATATTTTTAGGAGCACTCTTAAATGGGTATTTGTTTGTGTGTGCGTGCAGTTGGTAGTCTACTGGACCCTAAATGAGGGTGTATCCCGGCAGTTTGAGTCATTTAGGGAAGGGTTCGAGTCTGTTTTCCCTCTCCACCACCTACAGTACTTCTACCCAGAAGAGGTGAGCTGTACTCATCCTTTAATTTGTTCTCATCCTGTTCCATGTCTTTTGCTTCACCTCTTAAATCATCTGTGTCTCTTCCTGTCTCAGCTTGACCAGTTGTTGTGTGGCAGCAAATCAGAGACGTGGGACGTGAAAACTCTAATGGAATGCTGCAGACCGGACCACGGGTATACTCACGACAGGTACGAACATCAACATGTTTTTAGTAACTAAAGGAGATCTTTTCCATAACAAATGACCATTTAATTGTATTTTGTATATAATCTAAAATTGTGCACGTCTGCAGCCGAGCAGTGCGATTCCTCTTCGAGGTGTTGAGTAGCTTTGATGCAGAGCAGCAGAGACTCTTCTTGCAGTTTGTGACCGGGAGTCCGAGACTTCCAGTAGGAGGTGAGACATGCTGACTTGTTCCACTTTTACATTTAACATCTCGCCCTAGGGAAGCATGGTTACATGTGGTTTAGTGCCTTAGCTCTGCTTACTCTCTCAGTTCAGACATTTTTAGAGCTTCTAAAGCAAATAAATTTTTTTTTGACACATCACCGTCTCCAGGAAAAAATAAAAACACAACATGAGGTCCAGGATTTAGAGTTTAGATTTAGTTTACTGTACACTTCTCGTGTTCCTGCTGTGGTGTGAAGCCCTCTTTGTTTTCATTGCCAGGTTTCCGGAGTTTGAATCCTCCCCTGACGATTGTGCGCAAGACGTTCGAGTCGACGGAGAACCCGGACGACTTCCTGCCGTCTGTGATGACGTGTGTAAACTACCTGAAGCTTCCGGATTATTCCAGCATCGAGATCATGAGGGAAAAACTGTTAATGGCGGCACGGGAAGGCCAGCAGTCTTTTCACCTGTCCTGATTTTTTCAAATACCCATATACACACACACACACACACACACACACACACACACACACACACACACACACACACAAAGCAAAATGCCTTCTACCAACCTACACATGTCGTCATGACTTCCTCACTTCTTTTGCTTTAGTTCTCGGGTTTGTTTTTCTTTTTGTTATTGGTACAGCTGCCTCATAAAGCGGCTGCTTCCCGAGGGGGGGTAAAGACTCCAGAAGTTGTATGTTTGCTACAGGGGAAATAAAAAAATAAAATTAAATGTTACAAGACTTGGAAATAAAATGGCTGCCTCTGCAGAGCGAATCTTGGAGATAAAATGGCCTCCTCTTCAGAGCAGATCTCGGAAATAAAATGGCCTCCTCTTCAGAGCAGATCTAATGAGTAATATCAGTAGCTAATTTGTGTGCGAGGAATTCAAATGTGATATTTAAAGAAATTGAGGATGTGTGTTTCCTGTCATGGTGGTGAGTGATGTCATCACTGTGTTTCCATCCAGCAGGCAGTGTGTGCGTGCGCGCGTGTGTTCTCTTACTGCTCCAAAGATCATTTGTACAGACCAACATTTTGCTCATTCTTCACATTCTTTATTGTGTGTTACATCTTTCTTTTTTCCCCCCTCCTGTATGAAAGTTGCGGTTGGTTCAATGCAGGTAGTGTTGAAAAAGTGTAGGATCTATAATTGTATTATTATAATTATTGTTTTTTTTAATCATCAGCGTGAAATGGACTTCTGGCCAACATTTAAAAGCCACAAGTGTCTGCTCTGCATCGAAGTAGTATAGAGTAGACCCTTTGTTATTTTCTCGCTCTTATGTGGTCAGGTCATATGACTGACAGGGTTGTAACTAATCCTGCCATGTAGCTGAGCGCTAAAAAGAAAAACGTTAGAACATTGGCTGGTTTCATTTTAGTGTTTCATGGCCAGATGACATTTCCCAAAAAAAAAAAAAAAAAAAAACTTTATGGAATAAAATTTATATGCAGTTCTCACACCTGGTTTGAGGTGCGACTGTGCTTTTTTTTTTTTTTTTTTCTATACATTTTTTTTTTCTCCTCTTGCTGTAGTTTATTATTCTGTTTTGTTTGCACTGCTGGCTTGGATTGGAGCGTGGTGGTGTGGTGTGTGTTGCCTGCCTGGAGGGGTGGCGTGCTAGCGCTCACTCTCCTCACCCCGAACCTTCATCTGCTGGTTTCTAAGATCTGCAATAATTTACTGCATCAGGTTCTTGTTTTTACCTGGACACATAAATAAAACAACTGTTTGACTCAGTGTGCAGCCTGTCAGCACTCCTTCAACCCACAACACAAAATACTTTTTATTAAGATGCGCTTTGGTCCTTTTCAAGGTCCAAAGCTTGTCAAGCTTTTGGATTCATTCTTTCAAAATAGTTAGCCTGACATGCAGGTCAGCTGGCCGATATGGAGGCAGACGTGCAGGAGTTTTTATTGGTGCAGGAAATGAGGCTAATAGTTCAGCTAGCTCTAGCACATACCCATTTATTAGATGGAATATGTAAAGACCAAGTAATGGTGAAAAGAAGCCCAATAAAACTTGTGTGGGTTCACTTACATCAACATTGAGGTAAAACTCATGACTTAAAACATCCATATTGGTGTACGAGTGTCAGTATTTAAAACGAGTGCAACTAAAATTGCTGCATGCTGCTGGGTTTTAAACCTAATGTTCAAGTTAACATTTAATGAAAACGGCACAATCCATTTCTTCTCTGGGTTTTTTTTTTTTTTTTTTTAAACGAGGATTATCTGAAATCTAAAGGGAAAAAGAAGGACGAAGTTTCACAGATGGTCATGTTGAAAAAGGTTTCCATTACTGATTCATAACATAATTCAAACATGTATAGAAGAAGGGAAAAAAAAATAAAAAATCAGGGTAACACTGCTCCTCCCAGTGGTGTTAGTATGTCATCCATCTCCAAACACCTTGAGTTGCATCAGATAAATGTAATATTGAGGCATAGGTGTTTCTGGTGCTTCTCACCACCCTTGGTGATTTCGAGAGCTAAGATACAACCCACATTGCATATGTAACTGGTTCTTTGATCACTTTAGAACATTCAGGGTTCCCTGTCACTCAGAACCAGCTCTGGCCTGGTATGAAGTTGGTGGCTGTGTTTCAGGGAACAAAGTCCATATTACAATAGTACTTATATCAAATACTATGTCAAATACTTTAAGAAGCCTAGGTTTTTTTTTATATCTATGTTTAAAAAGGCAATATGTTACAAAAAAAAGATCATTCAATAAAAATGTATATTAATAAATGCTGGTGGTCTGTTTTATAAATATTAATGACTAGTGGGGATGTCATGGAGCCTATGAGAGAGGGCTTGTAGATTCTGCAACAATTTCAAAAGAAAGTAACTTAGCCTATTGTAGACAAAGGTTTCTGACAATAAAATGGGTCCTATCGAAGAGCTCGGTGACTTCAAGTTCTAGTCCACATGTATGAAAGTAAAAAAAAAAATGAACATTTGATGAATTTTTATGTATTAATCTTATTCCACACAAAAATGCAAAAGTTTAATGCATGCCAAACCCTCAAGTGGTGATATAAATGTAAAAGTCATGTTTGCTAATTAGATGCCTGAAAAAAAGTTCTCACCAATACATCACAGTCTGATGGTAAACACGGGAGCTGCAGTGTGGTCTACACACTTGCCATCCAAATAGTGTTTTTGCTGTCCACATGCCACTGCTGGAAATATCTTCATCCTGAAAGGAATTTTGCATAAGTTTGGAGTTTGTGTTGGGACTAAACACACCAAAAACACCCATTGTAAATGTGGCCAAGGCCTAAACCTGGGACTTTTATAAGATGCCAACCTTGCCATAAATCAGCTTGTGAAATTTCTGCCCAAGTCATCTTTTAGTACAATTATAAAATGGAAGCATCTGTGAGCACCAACCAGAGCACACAAGGTGGTAGACCATGCTTGAGAGTTCCAAACTCCAACATCAGTGCAAAGATTGGGCGTTGTGAGGTTCATGAAATGTTTGTCAATGGTTGAACAGGTCTAAGATTAGTATGTGCAATGTCAGGGGTCAGGTGATCGGTGTAAATCACGCCACCGCTGGATGAGTGGAAACAATTCTCTGGAGTGACTAATCACACTTTACTATTTGGTAGTCTACTACCTGGGTTTGGTTGATGCCAGGAGAGCACTTTTAGAATGGGTAAGTTAATGGTCTGGGTTTTTCAGGGTTGGGCCTAGTCCTCTTGGTTCCAGTGAATGCTAGCGTTAATGCTATACTATACAAAACTTGACTGGAGTCAACCTGTGGCAAATTTAAAGTCCTACAATTCACAGTGGATCTTGTACCAAATACTGTAAAGCGCAAAGAGCTCCATATACCTATGCAATCAAATTGTGTTGAGGTAACTGATCTAGGAAAGAGTCTAAAACTATTTAAAATGGTTAAAAGGAAAATTCTTGAGTGTAAAATGTATTTGGTGGGTATTTAAAGGTTGGATTATATCAGATAAGACAAAAATTTTACTTTTGTTATGGAACCCCAAGGGCTATGTCTTGTGAAGTTCAGGTACTGCACATCAACTGGTTAATACCATCCCTAAAGTAAGGCATGCTGATGTCAGCATCATGCTATGGGCTGCATCTTTTAATGAGAGATTTTTGTATTTAAATTTCAATACATTTGGTCACGTTGGTAAAAAAAAAACAAAAAAACTGTATTTGCTTTGACTATTTGGGTTATTGCATCACTAGACATTAAAAATGTAATCTCGCCAACAGAATGTCCAAAACTTGAAGTGCTCCACATGCTTTCTGAAACCTGCTGTAAGCTATGTGGCATGTGGTCCAAATTACACAGGACATCGTTTACAAATAAATGATGCATAACTCCCACTGAATCACATCTATCCATCCACTGAGTAACCAAACATTACAATTTTAAAATCTGACACGAATGTCAGGTCAGGAAAATCTGTACTCTTATAAACATAGGTAATGGGTCCTACCTATGAATAAGAAGGGTCCTTAAATACCAAGCTGGGTAATTAGCTACTACTTACTCATTCATCTTCCATACCGCTTTATCCCAGGAGACTTAGGGCACGAGGAAGGGTACACCGTGCACAGGGTACCAATCCATCGCAGGACACATACACACTCATTCACACACTGCAGGAAAATTGGGAATGTCAATTAGCCTAATCTGCACGTCTTTTGACTGTGGGAGGAAACCGGAGTACATGGAGGAAACCCACCAAGCACGGGGAGAATATGCAAACTCCATGCACACAGAGATGGGAATTGAACCTGGCCAGGCCCCTGGAGGTGCAAGTGACATTCTAAGTTCAAGTAGGCTTTTGTCATCATTTCAACCATATACAGTTAGTACACATTGAAACTAAACATCGTTCCTCCAGGACCAAGGTGCTACATACAACATAAATTAACAAAAACTAACTAGCTGACTTGGAAACCAAATTAGTTGACTATCTGAGACAAGACAGATTGACATTTTAAGTTAACAAAAAAGTTAAACAAAGGAGACTACATAAAGTGCACATGCGAATGTGCAAACGAGCGACAAAGTGACAACGCGACAACATGACACATTTCAATACTTTGTGGTAATGAGGTAATGGTTGGAGAAACAGTAAACGTTCCTTATAAGTAGCAGCAAAGATAAAAATAGGTTGTGCAAATTAACAAGTAATGAATATTGTACAAAAGAGCATTTACAGGTTGGTGTGTACAATGCTAACCACTACACCACTGTGCCACCTTTAGCTACTATTATTCTGTCAAATAAAGTAATAGATAAGTGTTACAGATGGCACATAATGGTTTGTATTGTTGCCTTCCACCTCCTGAATTGGGAGTTGGAATCAGGTCCTCTGAGCCTACATGGGATACGTAAGCTAATGGATGGATGGAGTTAAGCATTACAGCAAATTGTGCATCTAAGCATGACATCTAGCTAAGTATCCCAGTGCTAACATGGGTGATCTGTAGGAATCCATTCATAAATTTTAGTTTTAAAAAAGTAAGAAAAATGCAAACTATTAAAGAAAAGCCATTTGCTCCAAAATCCACATCTAATGCAGGTAAGTTCACCATGTTCTCCTTGTCCTAGACGTTATAGCTTATTAATTTAACTAGTAATTTTTAAAGTGAGACGATTGTGTGAAATATTACTTTGTGATATAAGAAAAAAAAACATGCAGACACACATGAACTGTCTCGTCACCATAGAAACCACCTGCATCTCTATGAAGACCTTGGAGAGACATCTATATACTGGTGAACACACACACACACACACACATTCCCTAAGAGAGTGTGTACTACAAGGACATTTTATAATTGACAACATTCCGAATCGTCTGTGTGTGTGTGAGATCAGTTATGCCTGTGATTCATCTTCCTCCATCTCCCTGTCAATCTCCACCCTTTAGATACCATATAGCTTCTTGTCTTGCTCTTGCTCCTGTAGGTGCTTCTCTCTCTCTCCCTCGTTCTTGATCTCTCTCTCTCTCTCTCTCTGTCTCTCTCTCTTTTCTTCTTACTCCCTCCCTCTCTTGCTCACTCGCTCTAGCTTACACACACACACACACACATTCTCTCTTGCTGTCTCTGTGACACACATTGGAGCTGTGGAGCGCCGCACTACACCTTAGAGAAGATCTCAGTGCTGAAGGAGTGTGATGGAGCTCATCACATTTGTTCTTCCTCTCCTCATTTTCGTTGTGGAAAGAGGAGTCACAACTCCTGTAACCTCCGACCCTGATGTGACCCCAGCAAACCTTACGGACCCGTGTGAGGGACAGCCATGTCTAAATGGTGGAGTGTGTACACCTGCAGAGGAAGAAGAGCTGAAGTACATCTGCACATGCAGTACACAGTTCGCCGGACACAACTGCCAGGTGTGTGTGTGTGTGTGTGTGTGTGTGTGTGCGTGCGCGTGTGCTCATGTGCTGTCTGTAAGATGTGAACAGTAGAGCGTTGCTGTGGCAACAGAACAGAGATGAACCGTGTGTGTGTGTGTGTGTGTGTGTGTGTGTTTGTGTGAGTGCAATAGAATATGGACGTCTCTTCACCATGTCCTGTTTTAAATATTTACAGTAGAATTAAGGATTGCATGTGTGTGCTTACTCATTGACCTATTTATAGTCAGGGTGTGAGAATCTTTTCACACATTTTAAAAAGGTAAA
>JAQMYJ010000038.1:21226206-21252969 GCA_030014305.1 Clarias laeviceps
GAGATCTCCAACCAGAAGCGGGGCACCAGGATGAGTCAGACAGGTCCAGAGGGCAGAGGGAGTCTGGATCACTGGCAACTCAGGAACGACATGTGTAGCTCAACAGAGAGAGGGAAAGAGATTCACCTCTTACATCCAAAAGAATTTCTCCATTTTACCAAATGAGGTCGGTGCAATCCAATCATAGCATAAGCTGTGGCCAGAATGCTGTTGGTGTCATGACTCCAGAGTGCACTGGCAGATACATGTTGTGAGGGAAACTGTCAGACTGAAGAAGGACTCATATTGAGAGCTGTCCTTTTACAGTTTGGAGGTATATGAGAGGATTGTGGCAATATTCAATTAAAGAGGGAAAAGCATCAGCATAGTAGTTTGGAGAGGCTAAAAGTGAGGGAAGTCACATTTGGAACGTTTAGTTTGGAAAGTCTAAGTTTTGTTAAGCAAGCTTGCATGCCCAATATAGGAACCAGGGAACCACCAATGCTTCATGGAACAAGGGAAAAAGGTGACCTGGTTTGATGAATCCAGTCTATCCTAATGAGGTTCTTTTCCATTGGGCAGCTGCATGAGTGTGCATCGTTTACCTGGGGAAAAGCTGCCACTAGAATGAGACGTAGGCAAGACGACAGAGGCAACATTATTCCCTAATGGCAGTTCTGTCTTTCATGTCCCCTGACACACTGCAAAAATCTGACAAAGAGTTCAAGGTGTTGACTTGTTGATGTCCAAATTCCCCAGACCTCAAACTGAACAAATTTCTCTTTTTTATTACTATTCTTCTTCTTATTATTATTATTTTGGTTATGTGGCACTATTCCCTTCGGCAATAATGTAATATTTTTATGAACACACGTTCACACAGTGAAAATAAAAAAAGAAAAGGGTTAGACTGCCACCCTCAGGGGGGAAATTGTATTTACATAATTTAACAATGAATCTCTGTCTCCTTCTTCTCTGTGTTCCTCTCAGGTTATCACGGTTTGTACTGTGAGGAGGAGTATAATGAGTGTCTCTCTGCTCCATGTTTAAATTTTGCTACGTGCCGGGATCAAATCAATGCCTATGAATGCGTATGTACATCACAGTATACAGGTACACATTTATATCTGCTTTACAGTAATGCGTTTTGTGTTGACTGTGTGTGTCTTACAGTATTTTACTTGTGGATTGTATCATGATTATGATGTTGAATATGATTATGTTACGTTATGAGGTCTTGTGCTGTGTGCATGTTTTATAGGGAGACACTGTGAGATTTATAAAGATCCATGTGCAAGACTGCAGTGTCAGAACGGAGGCCAGTGTGAAAGAAGGCAGAGCAATGCAACCTGTATGTGTACCCCTGGATACACAGGTAAGTATAGGTTTATGTGTGTGTGTGTGTGTGTGTGTGTGTGAGAGAGAGAGAGAGAGAGAGAGAGAGAAAGAGAGAGTAACCTCCCTGTCTCTTTACTTTTTCTAAGGTGAAAAATGTGAGATTGACATTAATGAATGTGAGAGCAGCCCATGTCATCATGGTGGCACCTGCATTGACCAGTCAGATGGTTTCATCTGTCACTGCCCACCTGGCTGGGTGGGCGGGGCCTGTGAAATCCGTAAGTTAAAACCTTTAACTTGAATAATCGGCTTTAATCAACTTTCTTTCCATGCTCAATGCGTCCGGATGTCAGAAAAATTTAAACCTCATCTCGTCACCATCATTCCTCTTAAAATGTCGTTACTTAAACACTGGAACATGGCAGGCATGGCTGAGTATATTTTATCATGATTTTGGTTAAACCCATTTAGTGAATACAGTACAGTACCATATAGTTCTCCTCCTTTTTTCTCTGCAAATAATAATTCTGCTGATGCCAGGAATGTAGAAGGGCAAATGTACCCCTGTTAGAGAGCTTAGGTGACATTTTCCTCCAAAGTCTGGGTTTGTTATGCGGAACTAAGATAAATCCTCTTATTTGGTGCCAATTAAAAGGTCAAAAGCACAATCATATGTGCGATGTAAGGGTAGATCGCTGGATTTGGTTTTGCTGAACATTTCTCAAGTGGTGATATTCATTGGAAATGTACAGTATACTGGAACTTGTGTGTCAGGGCTTTCAACAGATATCAGTGCAATAGTCAGAGTGGCCTGATGAATGCAGTGTGATTTCTCATTCCCTCTGTGACTTCTGTAGGTCTTTTGTTTGCATCCAAGGAAAGCCGGAGGTTTACAGTGTTTTCTGACTGTAGCGCTCCAACTTGGAGAGCGATTGATTTGTGGGACAGTGCCATCACCAATTAATCCTCCTTAAGTTCTTGTACATGCTGTGGGTATTGAAGGGTATTTAGGGGTATAAAATGTTTTTGGCGAACTAGCTGTTGAAATTATCTGCCATGTGGGAGGCAATCAGTTCTGTAACAAAAACATCCCTTACTGAGTTCTGTACTGGTTTGGTTCAATTATGGTGAGAAACGAGAGTGTTTTGTCCACTGTGGCTGATTGAGGCATGACTCCACTACTCTCCAGTTCCAGAGAGTGAGATCTTGGCTTGGTGTTGCACTGGTAGAAAGCATGTTGAGAGCAACCACAATTTTGCCTATGCTATTGTTGTTCCTCTTCTCTTGTTGACATTTGTCCTAACTGCATGGGCTTTATGGAGACACTTGTTCTGTAGCAATATAGTGGCTGTGTTCAGGCTTTTGCTTTTATTAGGGTGTGTTGGACATGTCAATCAGGATCATCTCGGCATACCAATTCAATAAGCAGATCATTACACAGGAAGCAAAGTCAAAAAAGCTAATTAGACAAATGTCAGGTGATCAGTATCACATAGGTAATGCAAACTTGGAAAAAGTCAAATACCATAGTAACATTGAACAGGAACTAGGCGTAGGAATAATCTGGTGAAATGATACAGAGGGTTGCTTTGCAATTTATAAATGATCCGAGAGATTTTATGTAATGTATGGTCAGAAGGTGTCAATCATAACTCACATGAAGGAGAGAGTGAAAGCTGGGAATAAGGCTTCTTGTGGCAAATTATTTAGTTACTGTTATGTTCAGGGAATTAAAGTTACATTCAAATTCCGGCATGTTCCGGAAGTAGCTTCTCATTTCTTAAACAACCATGATGGAAGATGTGTTCTATATGATAAATACTGAAAATGTTTGAGATTTTATGAAAGAATTGTTCTTAAAAAAAAATAGGCAAAAAAAAACATTTAGGGGACTTTACTTTTTGTTTGTCTTTTGTTTTTGTTATAAACACAAATATATTTATTTAAAATCATTTTTTAGTTTTTTAAAGAGAGAAAAAAAAATTCCTCACCATGTGTAATTTAAAAAAGTCAGAAATGCTCGCCCAGTTATAAATACAGTATTTATATTTTCACATCTTCTGCTGAAGTGTATTATTGTACTTATTATATTGCTTTCATTCTTTGCTTTGTACCATCAGATCTGCAGTGGAAGGCATCTCGTACAGTTGATTCTCTCCCTAGCGTGCCACGTCACTCTCTCTACATCATCATCGGTGCGCTGTGTGTAGCCTTCGTCCTCATGCTCATCATCCTCATTGTTGGAATCTGCCGCATCAGCCGTATCGAGTATCAGGCATCGTCTCGTCATGCCTACCAGGAGTTTTATAACTGTCGCAGCATTGACAGTGACTTCAGCAATGCGATTGCCTCCATACGCCATGCTCGGTACATCATAAACTAATCACATACACTCATCTCTTCACATATTTGTATATATTTCAGTGTTCAAGTATCACATAGTACAACATTTATTGATCATCATGTAGAAAGTGAATTACACTCTACACAAAGTCAAGCCAGTAAATAAATGGATAGAGTGATCAAGATAAGGTGATGCAGAGAACAAAGAAACATAGACAGAGCAAAGTGAGAGAGAGAAACAAACATACAATTAAAAAAAGTGCACATGCAGGTAAAGAGACAGACACACAGACACAAAGCGAAACAATAGAGAGGGGGAGGGGGGCATATAGATTGCGTTTGGTGAATTATATTTTAATATTTTATTATTTTGTTCAGGTTTGGGAAGAAATCTCGTCCAGCCATGTATGATGCCACACCCATCAACTATGAAGACTTCAGTCCCGATGACAAACCACTTGTCACACTTATTAAAACTAAAGATCTGTAAATCACATGCGCATGCACACATGTGAATCTGCTCTCTCTCTCTCTCTCTCTCTCATTCTCTCTCTCTCTCACACACACACACACACACACACAAATCCAGCCTTTCCAATTAGCAGATGCCGACCATTAAGTATTAACTAACCTTAATAAGCGTCTTATTGAAAAAAATATATTTAAACTATAAAAGACACTATTTAGATGAACTTTGATATTAAATAGATCTATTTTAACACTAATAGACCTAATTAGCTTAAACTTTTGTGTTTTATAGATGTATATATCAGTAAGGGCCTTGCAGTAATTGTTTATGTATTTGCAGAAAGAATATGAAAATATGAAAAATATAAGTGTTCCTAATATGCACACTTACTGTAGATGTCGTCTCCGTCAGTAAAGCACTGGTAATATAGGCTGTAAATCTGGCTTTGTTCCAAACACAATTAGTGTTCTTACTAGAAGGTTCCGTCCAAAAGCTAATTGATGTTCTAATGAATCTTCATTCAGTGTGAGAGAGTGTTTGTATTACCCACAATGCACTATGGTGTGTTTAACACTAAGAACTAGCTAATAGCAATAGGAGTTAATTTTACACAAGTAACCTTTTGTTTGAGTATCTAATGAAACAAAGCAAAGTTTCTTGATGCATCTGTATAACATTTGGCTAAATATATTTAATTTAATGTCCCTGTCAGGCTTTAGCTGAGTGATTTATGTACTGCATATGTACAGAGTTGTTCCAGTGTAGTGAGCGTGCTGGTCGTGAAGTAGTTCGCAGTAGTGATGGGAAGTTCGGATCTTTAACTTTTTAACAAAATGTAATTTATAAATTTTACGTGTTACTTCCCTAACATCTACTACTTACGGAAATGTTGATCACACAACAAACAAGACAAAAATATAATGGTATGAGAAAAAGAAAAGATTCATTAATTATTTACCGGCTTAAATTGACTTTAGAGATGAATGAATCAATTCTCTTTCCGGCTCAGAATGCATTGGTTAACCGTATGGGGCTGTCATGTGATGAACAAACGATTCGAAAAACTCAAAAACTTGGGAGATGAATGAATGAATTTCTTTTTCTGACTCAGACTACATTGTTTAAGCTCATGGGGCTGTGATGTGAAGAGTGAATGACTCGAAAAACTCAAAGACTCAAAGGTGAACTAATCGATTCTCTTTCTGGCTCAGACTGACAAGATGAACGAATAACTCAGGAAACCAGAAGACACGAAACAGATTAATTAATTCCTGTACGGAGCCTATGATATTCTGCATGGGTGACTGAACGAATCATTCCCCAAGACGACTCGTTCTTCCCGAGTAACACTAAAGATTCGTTCGAAATTAACGAATCGTTCAAGGACGACCCATCACTAGTTCGCAGGCTGTGTCATTAATGTTACACTGTACACTGACTCTTGATGTACCGCGTATTGACAATAGCTATTGCTAATTACTAAGCTAGCTATTCCTTAGCAATTTACCTTTAGTTCCATCAGCTAGGTAACTATTGTTATGAATATTTTACAGATATGAACTAACTAAGTATGTTTAGATAAAAAACCCAAGTGACAGTCCCAAGTGACTTGTTACCTTTCAGTAAACCGTTACCTATTTTCTATTCATTAAAATATATTTTAGCGTCCTTGACATCAGAACAGGTACAGTGGCTTGCTGTGCTACGAGTACTCTGTGTCACGCAGTACACTAGCCAATTTAAAGTGTTTCAATTAGTGTTATGTCTAATAAGAACACTTCAAATTAAACCTTTTGGACAAAGCTTTTGCAAGTGTAAAAAGAAGCTCTAGGCTGCCTTTAACATTGCATGGTTAGATTTAATGCTTTCACAGTTAAATTATTTGTAAGATGTTGAATGTTTATCCAGTGATCTCTTTGCCAGAGTCTTGTGCACTCATCCTGGTGGTAGAAGAATGTTAAGTGCCATTGTATTGCAAACAACTGCTTTTTAACACTAACATTCACTTGCTTTGTTTGACTGAATTCATGCACTATAACTACTGATGTAGCTATGATTTAACTATCATGTCCAAAACCTATACTATATGTCGAATTCCTACAAAGTGCATTATGTAAAGGAACACCATCCCACTGAAGTGCACTGTAGGATTTTACTAAGAACACTACATATTTTCCACTGCACTTGCCTCCTTCATTTCACTTTGTAGTGAATATGGAATGTTTTGGACCTTTGGTCAGCTTTAATAATCTTTAAACAGTTTTTTAATTTTACTATTAAATGTTAATCTTGTTTTACTCTATACATTCTGTCCTTCACAAGTAAAAATTAGGAAACAATAGCTTTGTTGTCTATGAGCCAATACTAACATGTTCGATAGACTAAACCATGATGCATACTGTGCAGTGTGAGGGCTTAGAGATCAAGTTTTAAAAAAATATGACATATATGTGATTTTTCATCATTAAAAGTTTAAATGTGTCTTTTCTTTAATTTTAATTAAATTTTATTGAGAATGGAGCAAAGGATACCACTGCTGCTCCTGGTCACAAGGAGTAAATTAAAAGACAATAAAGATCAAGGGGTGATGACTGGTATTTATATGAGACATCAAAATTCCAGTTTACTTAAAAATGTTTTGTTAGTTAAATGAGCTGGAAGGAAATCTCACTATAATAATAATAATAATAATAATAATAATAATAATAATAATAGGAAGACCTCAAAATTAATTTTGTATTACCTTCATTCAATTTTAGGAGATTTGTGTAATGATTTTCGTTGCACAATGAAAATGGATGGATTTTCTAATTATTTATATTATCTCAAGTGAAATGGTGCTGAACTGTAAATTGTAGTTCTTAAAGTTGTATTTAACCTCACGATTATTCTGTCATTTTGCAATCTGTTGGATTTCTTATCTAGGCAAGTGTCACAATAGAAATTTAAAACAGATAAAAGTGATTACACATATGCAAGAGAACAGTAAGTGCCATGTTATTTTATTGATTTATTGATGCCATAATTTAGTCACTATTTACCTCTACAAACTGGTTACAATCAACAAAAGACAGTTCTGAGACAGTTCCCTTATCTCCTGCAATTTTTTTTCTAATCCATCACAAAAAAAATATATATATAGAATGATCAACAATGTTAAAATATAGGATTAGACACTAAGGTCAAGCAACAAAAGCAAGGCGACATAACCAGACCAGAGTGCAGTAGTACGTAGGTCATTTACCACTTTAACCAGCGCTGTCTCTGTGCTATGATGAGGCCTAAATTCTAATTGATACATTTCATAAATATTATTCGTATGTATAAACAAAATTGCTGTGTAACATTTTCAAGGATCTTGGGAATATAGATAATTAACTCTGGAGTGTGAGTAAGCTTGCGAATGAGACTTATAGTAACGGTACCTATAACTAGGTCTTGCTTTTTTTCTTTCTCTGTGTATCTTTTAGTGCTGACTATAGTGGCTCTATCAGGGTCTTCTCTTCCCTGTTTCACCCTCCTCCATTTTGAATTTCATCTACACCTTGGTGTGTACCTTGGTACAATTATGATGATATGATCATGTACAGTAGTTAATTATCATATCATGTTTTGATTTCAGTCAGGGATTTCATAGCAGTGTGGGATCGTCTATAATAGAATTCCAGGAAAAAAATATATAGCCCTCAAAAAAATCTGAATTTGTTGTTCTTTGGAATATGACCGCATTGTGTTTTTGGCTGGTCTGTTCATGTATCTGTGTGTCCATTTGTCTGTGTGCTTGAATATTTGTAGGATTCATGTGGAATTATCATTTTAACCAGCAGATGAATTGATTAGATTTTGGAATGAATCCAAAGAGGGAAAAGGTCACAGCGAGGTCAAATGTTTGAAATAGTTTTTTTGTTGGTAGTATTTAATATTTTTTAATTATCTCTTTTTAAATACATTGTAGAATCTGTATATTTTCATTAGGGATAGAAAGAATATTGTAATTCATCACAATATGTATTGCTTAGCCTCAATATGTATTGTATGGTCTTCGTATTCCAGTAACTTTTTAATTTTTTTTGCAGTTAAGATAAAATGTTATGGATCTGAAACATTTAGCATTTTGTGAAACTTGCCAAATGTGTGCAATATACCAGTGCTAAGAGCACAAACATACAGCTAATATATGGCACAAACATACAGCTAATATACACACACAAACACATAAATACATATGAATGTGGAATGCTGGAGAATGAAGCTACTGGTTTCAAAACTGTGAAGAAAAAAAACCCAAGCAGAATTCTTTGGCAATAATCAACAAGTAAAAAACAATGAATGGTTTCTACCCTGGGCTTATTATTCCACTCTTTCCTTTGACCTAACACATTGGCCAGGTATGTTACAGTAATATTTGTATTAATATTATCGTCAGCTAGATCTAGTTATACGTTTTTAACTTGCATGGGAGAACCAGCTCTTGCAGCTCTTGTTTGGCAACACAGCAATGATCAAGCATGAGCTCTGTTTTCCCCCTGGAATGCCATTAGTTGAATCTCTAGGTCATTGGCTTTGCTGGATTCAGTCATAGAAGCATCTAAAGTGACTAACTATTGTTAGTGATTGTTATCACTTGTTTTGTTGCATTTGTTTAATCTCTCAGCAGTGATGGACAATGGTAATGCTTACTGATGTTTCCAAAAGCACATATTTATGTGTTCATTCATTTGCCATATTTGAACATGCTGAGCCTTTTATTTAAACACTGGAAGAACTAGAAAATAAACAAAACAGAGAAAATGAGCTCTAATGTACATTAACACCATATTTTTCTTGCAAACAAACATTATACCAAGTATTTTCTCAAGATACCTTCTACTTTGTGAAGAGTGTAGAAATATAATAAAGATCATCTGATCATAGTGGGTCTCAGTATTCGGCAACCACAACCTCAGATGAGTAACAACATATAACATTTTTCATCGTATCATTATTTATTTCACAAAAATGAAGCTAAAAATTAAACATGCCGGCAATACTAAGTACCCCTTTACTGCTTCAACAGGATTTAAGAGGGTAAGTGGCAGACAGGTGCTGCTAATCATCAGCCCTTGTTTAATTAATAAAAGGTGATGTAGATTATAGCAAATAAAGTTTTGACAGTTTCCTGGTCTGGCGCATTCAGGTGCATGTTAACACAATGGCAAGAGGGAAAGACATAAGCAATGGTCTTAGAAAAGCAATTGTTGCTGTACTGTACATCAATCTGCAAAGGGTATAAATCCATTTCCAAGCAACTTAGAGTTCAACATTCTACAGTGAGAAAAATTATTCAACTGGAAAGTATCCAATACAGTTGCCAATCTTTTCAGTAGTGGAAGTCCCAGCACATTTACCTTTAGGTCAGAGCAGAAAATGCTCAAAGAGAAAAAATGTAAGAGCTACATCTCAGACCCTACAGACATTACAGAGCATGTTAGATGTTAAAGTCAATGATAGCACAATTAGAAGAAAACTGAACAGGTACGATTTGTTTGGAAGAGTTGCCGGGAGAAAGCTTCTTTTGTCTAAAAGAACAATGAAGCATGACTGAGGTTCGAAAAAACTGCATCTGAACAAACCACAAGACTTTCTGGAACAACATCCTATGGACAAATCAGACCAAATTGAAGTTGTTTGGCCTTAATGCCAAACATCACTGTCAAGCACAGCGGTGGAGGGGTGATGATTTGGGCTTGTTTTGCAGCCACAGGACCTGGGCACCTTGCAGTTAAATATACCAGTTTCACAATTGTGAAAAAAAAACTCCCAATAGCAGAGTATTCTAGATGCAAATGTGAGGCCCTCTAAAGTGTGGTTGAAATTGGGTCATGCAACAGGACAATGATCTGAAGCACACTATCAAATCTACATCAAAATAGCTGGAAAATAAAAGAATTAAGGGTTTGGAAGGGCCTAGTTCAACCCCATTGAAATGCAGTAGTGGGACCTTAATAGAAACCACAATGAACTGTAGAGAAGAATAGGACATAATTTCTCCACAGTGATGTGAGAGACTGATAAAGTCATACAGGAAACGATCACTTCAGGTTTAGCATTGCTGCTAAAGCCGGAACTACATGCTGTTGAACACACACACACACACACACGCACACACAAACACACACACACACACACACGCACACATACATATGATATGAAGTATGACATGTATGATACACAGACTTTTTCTTTATCTTTCTACCTCTTAGTTCTATTAGCAGTAATATAGTAGATTTTCTTATGTATGGCTGATGATTATCAGACACAATCTTACAGATTTCATATTTTCATATATTTTCATCTGTTCAGAGATCCTCTAAGATCCGCTGCCCACTGGATGCGAGCCGTGCTGCATGTTCAAAGCAACCCATACATACCAAGCCTGTTCCTCGTCAACTCGGGGTTTCTTCAACAAGATGGATGAGCTCAGATCAAGAACCACACTGAACTTCATGTTGATCATCATAACGACTTTGGCTGAACCAAAATGTACCAGACACTGCTATCATGTTAGCCAGTTGCAGACACGACTACGTGTTCTGGGAAGAGCAGAGGAGGAGGATTATGTGTTTATGTAAACAACAGATGGTGCACAGCCACGGACATGATCGTCAAGCGCTGCTGCCCAAATTTGGAATTCCTAATTGTAAGATCCAGTCTGATTTTCTTTCTGAGGTAATTTAGGGTAATAATATTCATGGCTGTAAACATTGCCATGCAAGCTAATGCTAAGCTAGCATGACAGCATCAGCTGACGAAGCACCAGGATGCTGTAATCATTGTAGCACACAGATCTCAAATCAAATCAGTCATACCAAAATTTCATGAAAATGTGGACTTTTGAACAAGACAAAAAGGAACATCCTGGACCAAGTCTATACAAACATCCCAAACATGTTAATGGCAATTTCATGTGCATACTTGAGACTATCAGATCATGTTTTCCTAATTCTGATCCCAAAGTTATAAACCACTGATCTGCAGAACAAAACATCACGACAATACAAGTGTGGTCTGAGGACACCAACTTGATGCTGCCAGACTGCTGTAACAGAGCAGACAGACTGCGACATGCAGTACAAGAAAACCACCAGGAGTATCTTTGGAGTGTCAGTCTTCTGCAATGAATATATGCTTACACAGTGGACAATAAGGGTGTGTTCACGCTTGACATGATTTGATTAAAGTGAACTCTGGTGTGGTCTACTTTGCTACAGTAGCATTATCTAGTAATGACTGTACTTGAGAACTTCAACATCAGGCGAGAAACATGTCAAAAAATGGTCAACACAAGAAAGCACCCAGGAAAGTGCTGAAAGCATATGCTAACCAGCTTAAAGAAGTGTTTACCAGGATTTTTAACCACTCATTACAACAAGCTTCAATTACAACATTTTCCATCATTAGACCAGTTCCCAAAAGACCAAATGTGAGTCACATGATGAGACAGCCTACAGACAAGAGGTTGAAAGTCTGGTGAAATGGTGTTTGGACAACAACTTAACACCTCTAAAACAAAGGAGATCGTCATTGACTTCGGGAGAACAAAGGAGACCATCACCCACTGCATATGTATGGTGAGGTCATTGAAAAAGTGGACAGCCTAAAGTTCTTGGAGTCTTTGTGTGAAAAACTGACAAAAGCTGACATGGACCTCCAACACTTCACGCATGGGACAAAAGTGTCCTCAGAAAGCTGAAACTGAAAAAGCTGAAAAGGCACAACTGCTATAAAAACATCTGGTAAATTTCTAGAGATCTACCATTGAGAGCATCCTAACAATCTGTATAATTGTGTAGCTGTACAGCTGCACAGCCACTGAGCAAAAGGATCTGTTGATGGCTCAATGCAATGTTTGGACAGCACCCCCAAGCTTGGACACCATCTATGCTAGCTTTAAACAACGGCCAAAGTTTCAGGTCAATTAGATCCCACACGATAGACTAAGGAACAGCGTCTCTCCCCAAGCTATGGCCTCCATCAAACCAGTCCACACACAAACTGCAAACATAACCAAACTCCTCAATATGTCAATTTGTCAGTTGCAAATCAAATACTGCCTCCATTACACCCCTTTCTTTTCAATTTGCAAGTATGTTAAAAATATTAACAATAATATTCAATAATAAATCAATATTAAAAAATTGATTATAAATCAATAATAAATCAATATTAAAAAATTTATGAAAACTTTTTAGTAACATTATTTTGCTGAATTATTTTCTTATTTCTTCCTCTGATCTTACAAGAGAGATGCCATACAAAATGAAATTGTATCCAGTATAATTACAATAAATGTATTCTTATTCTTATATAAACATGATTTACCAGACCAGACCACTTTCTTCCATTCCTATGTGGTCCAGTTATCATCAGTTGACAGTTCTGGTCCAGTTCTTACATGAAAATTGTGGGCACTTTTTGTGAGGTGAGGTAAACATTGTGAGGTGAGGTGTGAACATTGTGAGGTGAACATGGGTCAGCATGGGCACCCTGACTGCAGCTATGCAGTCTCATACACAACAAACTGTAATTTATTGTGTGTCCTGACATCTGTCAGAAACAACGTAATCTTTTTGAGGCAATGTGATCTACAGAAGCTCTTCTATTGGCAGAGGTGGAAGGCAAATAAGTGAATTTATGTTATTACTGTATTTAAGTACATATTTTACATATCTGTATTTTCCTTAAATAATTTTATTGGAAAATCCTTTTTATTTTTACTCCACTACATACTACAACAAACATTTTTGTATTTTTACATCACTGCATTTCTGAATGGTATTGCCTTACATAATGATAGTGGTGTATACTTTAATTTAAAGTAGAATTTCATCACCTGTCGGCAATTATACATAATTGTGTTTCCCTTGTGAAATGCTTAATAATGTTACAGGTGTTACAAGTTTTTTATTATAAAAAAATGCTTCTGTGAGCTAATGTAAGCACTTTGCTTTTCGTATTTCACTCGAGTTGATATAGGGTATCTCTACTTTTACTCAACTACAGAGTTTGCATAATTGGCACACCATTATCTATATGATTACAATTTTAACACATTAATTTCAGCACATCAGCTTTAGAAATCAAATGTTCTTCTGCTGCCTAATACCGTATATCACAACCACTTCCAGGTGCCATTATAACAAGATAATAGAATCACATGTGATCTGAATGAGAGCATGTAAATTGAGCAGACTGGGAACAGAAGGATTTTGGACAGATCACGGAGTGGCATTAAAAAAAAGTATTTGATAGCTGTTAAGTCAGCTTCTATTTAAAGTCTATTTAAAGAAATCAGTTTCTTATTGAATAAGTATTTTTCTTTTCTTTTTTTTGTATTTATGTTTTTGCTATTGGTTTTGTTTAGTTTTCTGTACAATTCACTTAACATTCAGAAACATGTTTTTTTTTATCATAGAAAAAGCAGAAATTTTAGAAATATACAAACAATAAACAAGCAGGAAAAAAAATGCTTCCTTAAAAGATAAAATGACAAAAATAATAATAAAGTGATAGAATGAATATAAAAGTAAAGTAAATGACAATAAAATGATAATCAAATAATAAGATTTTTTTCTAGTGACCTGAGCCACATAAGTTGCTGGTTTATACAATCTATAGAATGGTTGGCGTCACGTAACCAGATGTTGCCATTCTGCCACATTGACGATACAGCTGTGTCTAGATTCAGCATTGAAAGTATTGCGTATAGTGTTGAAGTTATGATTCCCAGACTTGCTATAATGTCGAGACGGACCTAAATAAATAAATGTGATTAGTAGTGACTTAAACTGCAATTTAACCAAAAGAGTCGGGGTGTGAAACAGACAAACAACAGACTGGTAGATTAATTCCGTCAACTAGACAGTGGAGGAAAAGTCACATCCCCAAAGTTTGTTTTCAATACAAAATTTCCTTACAATATAAGAACAGGTTAGACATCTTTCTACTGAGTTTAAAATCACGTAGCAGAATCTCACGTTAGATGTATGGAACAGGCCGATATAAGATTTTACAGTTAGTTCTTATGGTCCTGGACAGGGGATGTCTATACAAGTGAGTGTTTTATCTTTGGAACATTGTCACACACAATATTTTAATGCATTTATTGTTTTGTAGACACCTCGTGATAAGACTGAAGGAATAAAATGTTGGAAGTCCAGAAAACAGGCTGCCAGAAGTGAATCAAGGCCAAGCTTGTGGGGAAAAAGCATCCGTTAGTGTTTGACAGCATCAGCTCACTAAGGACATCTGAGGTCATACCGGTTGTCTTGGCAACAAGGTCTCGATTCAGCCAATTACATGTCAGCTCTAGGCATTGATTTATTAATATTCATAATCTTGCCCTGGCGTTTTCTACGTTTAAATTTTACGCCAACGGCGCCACTCGCCTTTTTTTTTTTTATTATTTAAAACCACACCGCTGCGTAAACTAAGCGCGCCCTCTGCTGGACAGATAAAGAGCTCGACAAAAAAAGCAAAATGCGAATGAGAAGGAGGAGGAGGAGGAACTGATGAGCCGTATATTTTCGCAGGCGGAGCTTCTTCCACCAGTACCGTTGGAATTCGCTGCGTGTATTTTCTCGGCATATTTTGCTGGAAAGAAAAAAAGGAGCACCAGCGCGGAGGAAGAGAAGAAATCAGACCGCCTTGTGCAGGCAGATGTGAACTGAAAGAACACGGACGGTGCCGTTAATCCGCAACGATGTGGCAGCCTGCGACTGAGAGACTGCAGGTAAGCGGCTCCGCGTTTAATCTGCACATTTTCGCTGCTGCACATTCCAGCCAGGCGATGTGCGCCTACAGATCCAGCTGTTCGGCTGTAAGTCTCCGGTAAAACAGGGTGCGATTTGTGAAAGTAACGTTAAATCTGGATCGGCTCCATTTTGGCCTTGAACCCAGCTGAGGCTTTAGTCTCGCTATACGGAATCCCACCGGAGTCTCCAGTCTGGGGCTCCTGGTGAATCAGAGCAGGGGGTCCTAAAGCTACACCCCTCTCTATAGTCCTCCGTAGTCATACTATTCCGCATGCAAGAATAACACATGATCCATATTATTATTGTTGATTTTTATTTTTAAAACAGGCAACTTTTATATACAAGAGAAATTTTTTTTTTTTTTTACCACTTAAGTTGTCATAATGCACTTTGGTCTATTAATAGCACCTGTTGCTTTTACCAACATACTGTACAGTAATAATCTTAACCTGCTAGATACATTTTCCTAACAAGAATTGCTTATGACTGAAAAGATTTTGGCTATTTAGATTAAAATTGTAACATATAGACCATGAGAAGCAATACCCATACAAAACTACTGAGTAAAGACCAGTATATATATATATATATATATATATATATATAGCATGCATGCATTAACTTGTTTTCGACCTAATATATACTTTATATATAGCCACAATGCTCAATTATGTAATAGCCACAATGCTCAATTCATCTCATGTAAGAAAAAAAAAACAGTTACAGACTAACTTTGCAAAACTGAATTAATGACAAGTTGGTGTGTTTTTTTTTAATTATTATAATTTTTTACTTTGCTTATATACAGTAATTAGTAAGTAATTATATTATTTTTGTATTTATTCATGTATGGCATAGCATACATATTTATTTCATTGTCCACATTTTAATAATATATATTTTTCTTATTATTAAACTTCAAATATATAAAGAGTCTGTCATGCAAGTCCCTGTGAATGCATTGTTACTATAGAAACCATAACATATTGGAACAAGCACGTTAATATACATGGTATAAATAGACGTGGAATAAGTTGTCATCCAGGTCAAGTACAGATGCATGAATACATTATCTCGAACACTACAGCCTAAACTACGATTTAGTTTTTAGTAAAAGACTGGTCTTAGACCAGAGTAAATGATGGTAGAAAAGTTTTGTACATTTCACTGTTCAACCTTTAGAAAAAGTAAGTTATTGTATAACATGATTGACTATTAGGTTACTGTTTTCTTATATAACAAGCATTTTACAAATACTAGTTAGTTAGCCACTAGTGCATTTACATGGACTAGAACAGTCTTTCATCCATCCATCTGGGAACCTCTGTAATACAACTAGGGGCCGTGGAGGCCATTACCATTGCATTTATGGTATGCAACGTATGCCTCCGGTCAACATTCACACACACATTCACACACTATGGGCAATTTGAGGACGCCAATTAGACTAATCTGCATGTCTTTGGACTGTGAGAGGAAATCGGAGTACCCGGAGGAATCCCACCAAGCACAGGGAAAACCTGCAAACTCCATACACACAGACCATGAGGTGAGAATCAATACTAGACCCTGGAGGTGCAAGGTGACCGTGTTAACCACTAAACCATCGTGCTGCCAGAACAGTATTACTAGTCATAAAAGACTCATTTAAATTTAGTTAGTGTTTGATTTTCTAATAATATCTTTTTGGAATTAGTGTATCATTGTACAGTATAAAGGTAAGTAAGTTGTAGCATTGGAGTCATTTTCCCCCCCCAAAAAGTATGTTTTCAATGAAACTTTTATTTAAAAGCTACCTACAGCGATACTGAAGAGGAATATATATATATATTTTTTTTACAATTTATTTAAAATGTGTTCATTTTTCATAAAATTCAGTTCAAACATTTTCCTACACTTCCATACCGTGGGGGTTACAAAATGTTTTTGTTTTTTTTCTAGTGTAAAGGTGTCCATATGACCAAAAACTATACTTATGACCAAAGGTTTGTGGATCACACACCTATATGTGCACCTGACCCAAAGTTGAAAGCACACACTTGTAATGAATGTCATTGTTTGCTGTACAAATTATGATTTCCCTTCATTGCAACTAATGGACCTAAACATGTTCTATCATAACAATGCCTTTGTGCATGAAGGTCTCCATAAAGAACTGGTTTTCCAAGGTTGGAGTGGAAGAGCTTGAGTGTCCTGCGCACAGCCCTGATCTCAACTCCTCCGAGCACTTTTGGGATGAACTGGAACACTGTGTGTACTTCAGATCTCCTCACTCGTCACTAGTGCCTGACCTCATTAATACTCTTGTGGTTGAATGGGAACAAATCCCTGCAACACTCCAAAATCTAGTGGACAGCCTTCAGTGGAAGACTGGAAGTTACCATGACAGCACAAAGTGCACTACATCTGGAATGAGTGTGATGCTCAGGTGTCTACAAACTTTTGGCCAGATAGTGTACCAATGGACAGACATCAGTCAGTTATTTTATGCCTAAAATAAAGTGTATTCAAGAAGTACCTGATCTCTAGTAAAATTATGAGCGTCCATTTTTTCAAACCACATGTTTTCTTCCATTAGCAAGAGTTCTAAGAAAAACTCTTTAATCTAAACTGGCCAGACTCTAAGGCAAGCTTGGTTTATCTGTTGATTATGAGATTTAGTGTTTAGTGTATTAGTCCTATTTTTATTAGCATTAGTGTAATATTGGCTACGTACTAGTGGGTATTAGAGCAGGAAGATTGCCATATGGAGCTGAATATCAAGAGATGGAATCTCCTGATCTACCCCACATCTGTTTACAGGCTGTGTGTGTGTGTTTTCCATTTTACACAATACTTTGTTCACTCCTTAGTGAGGGTTTTGCCAAATCGTCTATTTTTACATCATTGGGATTTTTTCCCCAATATAATAACAATTTAGCTGTAGTATAGAATAATACCGGTCATAAGATATTCTCTTAATGCCATGCTTTTGTTTTAAAATTATGTTGGTTGGTCTGTTTGGTTTAACATTATTAAATAATACTGCTAAGTACTCTATACTATGTTGATATCACTCAACGTCTGATGTTTGCTTATCCAAAGTAAAATCTCATAAAATCTCCTGGGAATTCACTTTATTTTTCAAATCAGTTGTTGCGGATCTTTGCTTGTTGTTTCTGATGATATCTTTAATTGTGATGTAATATGTTGCTTTAGTGAATATATAGATATCTCAGTCATTCCAGATTTCAGGCCCGTTTACAGTATGAGACTGACATGAAGTGTACTAAATCGTGATTAAAATGTTTACCCACTACGGTCACATGTGAGTCGCCTACTGTCCTGCTAGAGAACGGATTTTTGTGTTACTTTGTCCTTTTATGAGTGAAATGGTGGTGAATGAGTGGTATTTCCATGTGCTGCTCCTTTAATGCACTCCAGATGTTCGGAGTGAACTTACACAATCGCCCCATAACCCCCCCCCCCCCCCACAACTCTCATATACACACACACACACACACACACACACACAGACTCTGCAGAGTAACAACAGGACCGAATCACATAGTAAGCGATCCGAATGGCATCGTTCTCAATTGTGTGGAGAAAACTCTTTTACACAACCATGACCTTAATTCATTTTACAGGTGTGTGTGTCTGTGTAAGAGAGAGAGAGAAAGGAAGCACATAAAGTTCCTGTGGTATGTAAACTCATAATGTGTAATAACTATGATAATTAGTGCACATGATGTTCATGTGCTGTAATAATCATTATTATTTCATATTACAAGTTCATTTATCTTAGTGCACAGGCTAAGCACATTTACATTTGTGTGTGTGTGTGTGTGTGCGTGTGTGTGGAGAGACACAGAGAGATTTCTTCCTTTGGCCGTGAGCTGAAACACATTTTACTGTTTTATGGTTGGTATGCAGAGGAATGTGTGTCCAGGCTGAGCGGTTAAAATTACCACATAAAAGTTACTTAAAGTGAAACGTATCATTTAAAAAGGTGTGTGTGTGTGTGTGTGTGTGTGTGTGCAGTTAGATATAGTATAACTCCTGCTGATCTCTAATTCTATATACTACTTCTTTAAACTTTTCTCTCGTCCCGTGATTAGCCGAGTCCACAGCTCATAACAGACTTATACATCCAGAATACAGACTTCCTTTTGAGCACAGTTTTCTAAAAATGTCTAGATTTTTAAATATCTGAACCTTTCCACTGAACCCTACAGCATATTAGTGAAATTTTAACTGAGGGCTGACAATGGCATGATGGGTTTTACAGCAGCTGAGCAATCGGCAGATTCTCTAACACACACACATACACACACACACGCACTTGGTGAAACTACGCACTTTTCATTTACACACTTTTAAAATCAAAACGTAACACTGTAATCTGTAATCTTTCATTCGTTTCATCTTGTTCTTTATCATATTTATTCCTTTACAGCTTTAATGATGAACCTCTTTAGAGAGATTTGTTTAAAAAAAATCACATTAACGACAACAAACTTTATAACATAGTATAATTTTATTTTTATAAATCTTATTATTTTGAACAAAACTTATTACTGTATTAATTGTAACCCTTTGGGACATGGTTCATAACTATAGGCACATCTGTCCCATCTGGCTGTCTGCCCTCCAGTCTCTCACTTGGAATCTAGTATTACATTTTTTAAACATTTGTCTTTCTATGACCTGGCATTTCCTGTTTGCTCTGGTCGAACAAAATAGCGTGTGTGTTTCAGTGAAATGTGCTTTTTGTGTGTGTGTGTGTGTGGGTGGGAGTTTTTGTGAGTGTTTGGGGAATTTTATTGGTCAGCTAGTGTGTTTGTTTATATGTGTGTGTGTGTGTGGAGTGACTGAGTGAGAGAAGAGAAACTTTGCTCTACAGTCACTGGCCACTTTATTAGGTACACTTTGCTAGTACTGGGTTGGACCAAGTTTTGCATTCGGAACTGCCTTCATTCTTCATGGCATAGATTCAACAAAGGTGCTGGAAACATTCCATAGCGATTTTGATCCATACTGACACTGCTAAAAATCATAAATGATGCAAATCTCCCGTTCCAACACATCCCAAAGGTGGTGTTCTGGACGGAGATCTGGTGACTGTGGAAGCCATTTGAGTTCAGTGAACTCATCGTCATGTTCAAGAAACCAGTTGATTGATGATGTTAACTTTGTGACTTTGTGGCGCGTTATCTTGTGTTCGTAAAGGGCAGCAACAATACTCTGTGGAAATTAATGCTCAGTTGGTACTAAGGGACCCAAAGTGTGGCAAGAAAATATTTCGCCATTACACCACTAACACCAGCATGAACCTTGGCTACAAGACAGGCCGGATCCATGCTGTTTATGCCAAATTCTGACTCTTCCATCAAATCGAGACTCCTTAGATCAGGCAGCAGTCTTCCACTGGGAAATTTTGGCAAGCCCATGTGAATTGTCACCTCAGTTTCCTGTTCTAAGCTGACAGGAGCGGCACCCAGTGTGATCTTCTGCAGCTGTAGCCCATTTGATTCAAGGTGTGAAGTGTTGTGTTGAGTTACTGTTTCCTTTCTATCAGTTTGAACCAGTCTGGTCATTCTCCTCTGACCTCAACTAGGCATTTCGCCCAGAGAATTGCTACTCACTGGATATTTTCTCTTTTTCAGAACATTCTCTGAATCCCAGTAGGTCAGCAGTTTCAGAAGTACTGAGACCAGTCTGGCCAACAGCCATGCTACATTCAGAGTTACTTAAGTCATATTTCTTTCTCATTCTGATGCTTGTGTTGACCTTTAGCAGATCGTCTTGACCATGTCCACATGCTGAAATGCAATGAGTTCCTGCCATGTGATTTGCTGATAAGCTATTTGTGTTAACAAGCAGTTGAACAGGTGTAACTAATGAAGTGACCAGTGAATGTATGTTTTGATGATCCATATTATAATAGTGGCTATGCCAGAGGGCGGTATGGCCAAATTATTACCGTATTTCATTATGGGTGGTAATAAGATATTAAAAGCATTATATTTTGCACCGTCACAGATAGCAACATTTGAATTTGCCAAAGTGGTAAAAAATATCAAATTAAATGTTGAGTAAAAACATTAAATATGACATTTTTGAAACAAGACACTCCTCAATGTGCTGTAAAGCACATATTCTATAAGTAAATGGGGATTATGTGAGGTCATGGTCACAATTAGGACAGTACTTCAATCACTAACACATACACACACACACACACACACACTGATTTTTATTTCCCTCATAGACATTTTTTTTCTCTGAATGCACACTTGCTTTTTTGTCCTTTACAGGGTTACCTTGACAACCACTGCTGCCTTGCCACAGTCTGTTGCCATGGCGGTGATATACGGCGGTGTTTTCGGCAAGGTTCTCTCTTGTTCTGTGCTTTCTCCTACAGCTGTTATATTACGAGTTGTCTGTGATGATATATATTATAGCGTGTCTTATTTATTCTTTGTGAATCTTCCTTCTGTTACCACAATGACTCATTTATGATGTTGTTGCTACAGCAACCACTGGATTGAACTGTATTTATGAGTGTCTGTGCGCATGTGAGTAAGTTATGAGTCAGATGGGAGGGATGACTGCTGTCTTTTTCTTTTTTTTTGCTTTTCCTGCATCACATATACCATATGATGATGATACAGCACACTATTTAACATGCACAGTAGTATTATTGTGTACTTGCCATGACTTTCCATTCAGAGGAAGGATGTGTAGGTGTGTGATATTTTTGGGCAGCGTTTTGATCCTGTAGAGCTTTTAGGCTGTAGCTCTTTAAGTCTGTGGGAGTGTAGGGCTTCAAGGCTCTGGATTAAAAGGCTCTAGGAGGTTTACATTTTTATGGTTTATGACTATTGGTCTGTAATTATATAATGCTTTGTTGGTTAAAGGTTTTAAAATTTTAGGGGTCGTAGAGCTTTTATGGCAATTTAAGACTATGGGGCTGTTCACTATAGAGCAATGTCTTTTTGCTCTGGGGCTGTAGAATATGGTCATTTTGACAATTAATTAGGGGTTGAGTACTGTAAAGCCTGTGGGTGTCAGACAGCAGATATAGATGCAAATGCAGATAAACAGCAGCTTTATTGTGCAAACTGGCAGACAGGTTAGAAAAGTGAGATGACCATGTTGAAGAAACAGGCAGGCAATAGTCAGGTAAGTAGACAAGGCAAAAAAAAAAAATTATATATATATATATCCATAAACTAGGCAGATAATAGCAACAATACTTGATTAGTGACTCGTTTGAACACAGAAAGTATAGTTCGCAGTGAGAGTGTGAACTGAGAGTCTTTGTGATGGTAATTGACTCCAGATGTGCCTCAGTAATCAGTAATTTGGTGAGTTTGAATCTGACCGTGGCTGCGTTCTGACTGGTGAGTAGTTTCCTGTGAAGTCCTCTTCACTTCTCAGCCATGTTAAATCCAAAATTTAAATGAGTCCAAACTGCCGGGATCAAAACTGCTCCGTTCAAAGTACATTGTAAACACTATAGGGAACAAGTGAACAATGCCTCGTCACCTCGCCAGAAGAGGACAAGCAAAATTACCCATTAGTCACTGTGTCTCGCCAGAGTGCAAAAAAATGTGAAAAACAAAACATGGAGCTTGCACGAGACCTGGAGTTATTTTTTTATGCACCATTTATTGTTATTATTAAGGATAGCATAATATTAATGTTACATAATAGTAGTTTGATATACATTGAATCAATAAATCATTAATATTACACAGGTTATTAATTTGCATAATATTAATCCTGCTTAGGAATGACAGCGTCTTGTAAATGATTCAATTTACATGTAACCACAAGTTATACACACATCAATAGTATATGTTTTGAAATATATCAGTTTATATTCCAACATATACTTTTTTTTACCAGTAGGACCAACAGGTATCCGAGGTGCTTATGTTACCAGGGTGACACACAGATGAAGTGATATCTGCATTTGTCACATGGCAGGTTGTTCTTAATAGAGGGATTTTGTCAAGGGAAGATCTATTAGACACTCCCTGCACAGAGAGCAGTACTCCAGTACTGTTTAACGTACACTGTGAAAAGGAACGCAGCAAGTCGCTGTAGTTGCTGAGTATTGAAGTCTATGACACCCATGTTTGTAGGCTGCGTTGTACTCTGGGTAGTGTGCAGTAATTGGATGCAGTTCCTGGCATTCACAAGACAGTTGGCATTTGGGCTCTAGAGTCTCATGGGTGTATTGCTCTAGTGCTGTGGAGCTTTGAGGTGTATTGACTGTCGAGGAAATATACTACCTTATGGTTTTAGGGTTTAGCACCTTAAGGCTGTAGTACTTAAGCTTAAAGTCTTCAAGGATTTACAGTTTGATGGCTTTAGTGCTTTAAAGATTTAGGGATTCAAGGCTTCAGATCAGGGTTCTCCATTACACAAGCTACACAAAAACATAAAAAAAAACACCCAGATTCAGAGCTGAATATTTTCAATTAGCCTCAACCACTAGAGTCACTTTTGCCCCTGAAATTATAGTCATATCTATGGTGGCTAATAATAATAATAATAGCCATAGCTGCCTACAATCATTTTATTACCATTATCCAAAAGATTTTGACACTAGCATCACATTGGTTGTGGTTGCTAAGTTGATAAAATTGTGTGGAATTGATATAGATATGGCCATAAATTTTCCATGTTTAATAGACTTCCTGTCTACTTGCTTCTCTAATATAAAGACGGTTAATGTTCAGATTCAACAGCAGGAAGCTGTTGAAAAAAAAATGGTATGGATGAGGGTGAAGTCTATTGCTGGTCAATCCAAGTAAACGGTAAACAGGCTAAATGTAATTTTGTGCTAACAATTCACTGCATCATTCACTGCTGTGGCCAAAAGTTTTGAGAATGACACAAATATTAATTTTCACAAAGTTTACTGCTTCAGTGTTTTTAGATCTTTTTGTCATATGTTACCATGGTATACTGAAGTATAATTACAAGCAATGGTCAAAGGCATTTATCGACAATTACATTAGGTTTATGCAAAGATACAATATTTGTAGTGTTGATCCTTTTTTTTCAAGACCTCGTCAATCAATGCTTGGAGTTTGTCAGAATTTGTGGGTTTTTGTTTGTCCACCTGCCCCTTGAGGATTGCTCAAACATTCTCAACAAGTTAAGTTCTGGGGAGTTTTCTGTCCATGGACTCAAAATTTCTGTGTTTTGTTCCCTGAACCACTTAGTTATCACTTTTGCCTTATGGCAAGGTGCTTCATCATCCTAATAAAGGCATTGTTCGTCACCAAACTGTTCTTGGATGTTTGGGAGAGGTTGCTCTTGGAGAATGTTTTTGTACTATTCTTTATTCATGGCTGTGTTCTTAGGCAAAATTGTGAGTGAGCCCGCTCCCTAGGCTGAGAAGTGACTCCACACATGAATGGTCTCAGGATGCTTTACTGTTTACTGCGCTAACCTTCTCTTCTCTGGACAGACTTTTTTTTTCCAGATGCACCAAACAATCGGAAAGGGTATTCATCAGAGGAATATACCACTGTCCTCAACAGACCAAGCCCTGTAGCTTTTGTAGAATATCAGTCTGTCCTTGATGTTTTTACGAGAGAGAAGTGGCTTCTTTGCTGCCTTCTTTGACACAGGCCATCCTCCAAAAGTCTTTGCCACAATGTGCGTGCAAGATGCATTCACACCTACTTGCTGGCATTCTGGAGCAAGCTCTGCACTGGTTGTGGCCCGATCCTGCAGCTGATCCAACTTTAGGATCCAGTCCTGGTGCTTGCTGGACTTTCTTGGGTGCTCTGAAGCCTTCTTTAAAACAATTGAACCTCTCTCCTTGAAGTTCTTGATGATCCGGTAAATGGTTGATTTAGGAGCAATATTACTAACAGCAATATCCTTTCCTGTGAATCCCTTGCAAAACCTTGTGTATCCCCTTGTGAAGCCTGCACATGTTTACTTGCAGGTCACCACAGTTAACAGCGGAAGAACAAGATTTCAAGCACTACCCTCCTTTTAAAGCTTTCGGTCTGTTATTCTAACTTAATCAGCATGATCTCTAGCCTTGTCCTAACCAACACTCTCACCTATGTTAATGAGAGAATCGCTGACAAGATGTCAGCTGGTCCATTTTGGCAGGTCTGAATGCAGTGGGATTAAATTCATTTTTGTGGCAAAAAGCGACTTTGCAATTAATTGCAATTCATCTGATCACTCTTCATAACATTCTGGAGTATATGCAAATCTCCATTATAAAAACAGGCAGCAGACATTGTAAAGAATAAAAATTTGTGTCATTCTCAAAACATTTGGCAATGACTGTACTAATAATTGTTTCAGAGTGTGTAGAAAAAATTAATAAATCGCAATTATACAGTGTTGAAACTGGTAATGGTCATTTGTAGAAGTTCCAGTCTGCAGCATGGCATCTTCAGAGCTCTGTTAAAGAAACTGTCAGTAGAACATCATGGTTCAATTCAATTCGATTTTATTTGTCTGTTGCGTAAGCCAGAGGCCAGAGGCAAGGAAAAACAAACTAAGAAAACATGAAGAAGAAACCTTGAGATGACCCAGACTCAAAAAGGGAAATCGTTCCCATCTGGGTGGCATTGAATAGTGAGATTATAAATTATTAGTCTAGTACAACAGTACTAAGTGTGTTAAAAGAAACATGTTGTGAATAAGAGTCACAGGAGAGTCTTTTAGGTTTATAGCAGCAGTTCTTAGGTGTTTAGGCCTGGAGTTTCTAGGAGTTTATCCATTTTAGCAATATGTGTTTCAGCGTACCAGTGTACATATGTGCATTTTTATGTGGTAACACATCTAACTGTAGTCACCTTCATTTGTATTTACAAAGGAAGAAACATACTGTTATGGATGAGGTGTTTGAAACATTTCACTTGAAGTTTGCCTTGTTTGAGTAAGAGTCCTGCAATTTCAAAATCTGTACAAACAATGTTAGAAGAAGATTACATGTATTCATGGTGAGGCTGACAGAGAATTACAAGGAGCAACTTAAAAGCTTCATGCACTCGTGAAAAACACAGGTTTGTACAAAAACTATTCTCCATTTCTGCAGACGGCCATTGGTTGAGGCTAGATGGTTGCTTCAAACTCTGGACCAAGCATCTCTTCACCTGGAGATCTTGAAAATGGCAAAATCAGATTTGCTTTGAGAGCAAAACAAATATACAAGTTACTTTTTAGTAAACCATGTGTCAGACTTTCAAGAGCAATTGTCATACTGATTTTCACAATATTTCCTTTCACCTTTATTCTGTGAATCTGCATTTTCATTAATGTACATCATCAAAAGCAAGGACCAGAATGGATTATCCAGTGCTTTTCCATTAAGTGTCTTTAGATCACTAGAACTTGTTGCTATCATGTGTCTCGTCGAATGGTGGGGAACATTAAATAACTGTAAGTAGCAGTTAATAATTACCACCACCACAGTGAAAAAAACACACTTTAGTGTATTACAAATATATTGAAATCCTCGATAGTACACTGAAAATATACTAACAAAAAATTGTACCATCAGTTAATATATGAAAAGTATACTAACATCATGCTTTTACAAAATTTTGGAATTAAACTTTAAATATACTTCAAAATAATTGCATTATAGTACACCTTCCAAAAATATATTATTGGAAAATATACTTTAAGTGAAAGGTTGGTCTAATTTCCAAAGCACACTTATTTAAACTTTGTTTTTCAATGTATTTTTGGCATATTAAAAAAAAAATGCTCGAAATAATCATTGTAGAAATGTACAGAAAGTATACATTAGAATACAATTTTTAATATACGGTAGTCTCGGTATATTATCAGTTAAATTTAAAT
>JAQMYJ010000038.1:21253069-21271708 GCA_030014305.1 Clarias laeviceps
GTTCCAAAATAGCAAACTTCAAGTATACTAGTCATTAGTCTGGCTGCAAGTACATTTAAGTATGCTTTGGCATGCTAAGATTTAATATACTTAGCATACTTTTTTTTTTTTTAATAGGGCACCCCATCTGCTACTACTACTATTAATAATAATAAAATTATATGTCAATTAAAACTGCTGGACAGTTGGAGTAATACTGAAACATATACACTGGTAGTTACCTAAATGTGGCGCATGAGAAAAAAGTTATAAGTGTCCCCCACTTTAGAGCATTAATGTTATAACTCTTTTAAGTGAACAGTTACTCTAGAAAGTGGATTAAGATATGCTTTTTTATTACATGCCTTATGTGCACGCTCTTATAATGCTACACTTTACAAGACCACATTGTTTTAACTTCACTTTTCCCCTTTCCCTTTTTTGCTTTAATGGTGTTTATTCAGGGAAATTCTGCCATCTTTGCATATTTAAGATTTCACAATGCATATAAAAAGATACAAAGGGGGGTAAGTATGTGTGCTTGTGCTTTTACTTGTGTCAGAGGTGGCAAGTAGTAAAGTACAAATACTTTGTAAGTGTACTTAAGTATTTTTTTGTGTGTATCTGTTCTTTACTTTGAGTATTTTCAATATGTGATAGTTTTTTCTTCTACTCACTCCATTTTCTTCATGAAAAACCTGCACTCTTGTTCGCTACATTTTAAAAAGACAGTAGTCACTTTTAACAGTAAATTGATTTGTTGAATCTAAACCAACGAGTTTACGCTGTCACTCACACCACAGCGTGACATAAGCTACCCCATGTGAGGAGTACAGAAACAAAATAATTCCACCAATCCTAGTTTACAGAAATGACTGACAGGTCATTATGAAAGCGCAGATTGGTTAGCGCACCAAATGGATTGATGGTTACCCGCCCACTGCGGATATTTCTGGCTCCTGTGTCAAGAGTCTAGACTGGGTGCACGTGTCAAGGTTAGATTAGAAGTCATCTAGGTAACTAGCTAATATATCTAGCAAATGTGTTGTAAACTCTCATGTGTTTGGTTTGTGTTTCACGCAAATAAATTTTTTTTATGCTAACAAGCTTATAATGTTTTGGCGAGTCCTTAACCTTATTGTATTTTGCGGGCTTATGGTATGCTCATGTTTATTATGAGCATACCATAAGCCCGCATGTAGACCAAAGTTACTTGCATTACTTGCATAGTCAAACTAGCTAGTTTTGTAGCTGTAATGTCCTTTGTCTAAAAACGTATGCAGTTTTCACTCCTCTCTCTCTCAACCACGTTTAACCAACCAGTCATATAATTTATGTAACTTGTGTTAAAAATGTCCAATCAATTTGTGAAATTACATTTACAAGATACATCTCAACATTAACTGTTCAAAGGATATATTTACAGTGTAGAAAGAAATAAAATCAGAAACAACCATGGAGTTAAAAAGTGAACTTTTGAGCAGTAGTGTACTAATGTAGTACTTGAGTTAAAAATTTTAAGTGGTACCTTGTAGTGGAGTTAATTTTTAATGCAAATTTTTATGCTTACTTAGTAAGTTCACTAGTACGTTTTATGTGAGTATTGAGTTTGTGTACCTCTGGTTTGTGCATGCTCCAAAACTTAGTGGAAAGTATTATAACCACAATTTTATACTATAAATATTATATAATATATTATAATATAATAACTACAACAAGAATGAGATGCTCACCTGTCAGGAAAAACCTTCGGAGGGCGCTTTGTTTTTGTATATAAACATTGGTTGGGATTTGATTTCCCAGAATGCACCCCGTCAGCTGCAGCCTGTTTAACCTAGTATGAAGAGGGTACTGTATATAAAGAGGCCTTGGATGAGTGTTTAGTTGTCTCACATCTGTTTTGTTATCATCTTATTTGGTTTCGTTCTCTTCTCTTTGAGCCATGTTCATACGGATCTCGTTTGTGAAAGTGACTTTGCCAACAGTACTTGTGTTGCTTTATTTTGTTTTGTTTTGCCCTTATTAAAAAGCTTAAGTTCTGCACTTATGTCTTGCTGGCGTCCTTCCAACCCTGACATCACCAAGCAGATATAGTCCATAAACCTTTTACAGTATGATGTATGAGAATATTAGAGATGGAGCTCATCTTACTTTTTTTATTTTTAAAGCAAAGTGCTCTGGTTTAATACGGGCCGATCTCAAACCATGGTTTATGTCTGTTTTCACAGTTAGATTTCAGCATGGCTCTATAATAGACGACTGTTTTGACCAAATCTAATTTTGAAATTTGGCTGAATTTCTTTTTCTGCTGTATTTCTCGTATTTTCGCCCTTTAACAATTCAGCCTCACTCTATTTCTCTGTTACTCTATCTGTTTTCCTCTGCGGTGTGTTTGGTGTGCTGCTCTGTCTGTGACCTGTTAAACCTATCACAAGCACACACACACACACACACACACACACACGTGAGAGAGAGAAAGAGAGAGCAACTGCTTTCTGTCTCACCTGGTGTTTTACTTATACTTATATGTTTTAACACAGTGTGCAAACTCCAGTAGGAGGTAAAACACACGCACACACGCAAATATAAAAAACACATTGTGGAATAAAAATGAAACTTAGTCAAAATATTATTAATAGAATTCCACAGAACTGCTCTCCTACTGAGACATACACACCACTGAGTAACTCATCTCCCTCTCTCCCCCCTCCCCTCTCTTTCGCTCTTTAAAATCGCTGATTTAGCTTGAACGAGTTTCCTGTTGTTTTTTTCCGCCGTTTCTTTTCCCTCCTTTCTTCTTTCCGTTCCTCTTTCCTAGCATCCTTTTCTGAGTTAATATGTCTTGAGCGTCAATGGTTCTGATTGACTGACAGCAGTGCGAAATGCAATATGTCTATAATTTGATTGAAATCATTGTGATTAGAACTGTTTACATGGATGCTGATCTGATGAGATGTTCATTTACAAGCTTTTAATCAGAATATAATTTTTTGACATTCGGCAAAGTGGTTCTCCTTGCTGTGAAGTGTTTAATGTGCTGGACATAGAACAGAAGAATAGTAGAAGGAGGAATATTTTAAGTCAGGCTTCCCACCTTTTACGATAAACCCCACCTTCAGTGTTATGATCGCGATTCAGTCTCAATTTTCAGATTTTTCTGAAATCAGATCAGATTATTCAGATAATTCAGTCTCATCTCTGATTGGTTAGATGCTTTACTACATGTGAAATTTGCTGCTTCTTTAGCCAAAGACAGAGTGGATGAAAGTTAAGACAGGTGGGAGAGAGAGTTGCTCTCACGGAGATTACTGATCAGTAATGAAAGCTAAATTTCCCTCCATGAGACTTGTCATGTCTTCTATTATCACCCCTATGCTGGGCAAACATGTACAGAAAGGATATATTTACTCTGACAAAGAGAAAAGATCAGATCAATATTTACCAATTAAACGTATTGTCAAAGGTTTACAGCACCATTCTCATTCTGTTTAAGGTGGATCTTTACTCTAAACCCTTAAATGACGTCAGTTTCCACTATGTGTCGAGGAAAGGTGTGTGTTAGCATAGTACACTATATTTGTAAGGTGTCACTGCTATAGTAAGCAGATGTATAATGGATTACTTGCTCTAGCATCCAGAAATGCTTGAACTGGTTTAGTCCACCTTTATTTTTTTCTTTTGATTTATCTGGCAATTTGTCTTTAGAATATTTACCTAGATTTGTTTAAAGAACATATTTAACAGAAATAAAGTGTGGGCTTTTGAACATTAATGTGATTTAGGTGCATAGTAGCAAAAAATTGCAATTAAAATGTGACATTTTTAAACTTTTGCCATCTCTGGTGAAACAGTCTTATGGACAGCTACTCATAGACTACCATGTACTTTGTTCACAAGCTCATACACTATCTCTCTCTTGTCTGTTGCCTTGCACATGGACTTCTTTCATGTCTAAAGTACTGCATGTGCACAAATAATCCTGTTAAATTGACACAGCATCAAACTAACAAAAACTTACATACTAAAGCTTTAATAAGATTACAATAACATTAATAAGGAGTGTAAAACCATTAACGGCTGTGGCTCCTCTGGGCGTGCGCTGTGGTGTCAGTGTGTCAGGCTCCAGGACATTGGCTGTGGATTCTTTGGGTGCTGTGGGTTGTAGGGTGGTGTCACGGTGCATCGGACATGTTTGTCCGTAGAATTTCGCGGACGCTTGATTAGATTGGGATCTGGAGAATTTGCAGGCCTGGGTCAACAACCATGACTACTTTATTTGCTAAGCCCCATATGTAGCGAGCTGTAGTGCACTAGATATTCTTGTGTCTTTCTATCTTGGCAATTAATTTTTTTTGTCCTGTCTCTGGTTTACTGGGATGTTACTGGTTAATCATTATTATTCAATTCACCTGGCGATGGTTTTAATGTTATGGCTGATGAATGCATGTAATTTCTGGTCTCATATGTTTGCATCCTTAGATTTAATTCACTCACTCACTCATCGTCATTACCACTTTATCCTGTATTCAGGGTCGCGGGGAGCCTGGAGCCTATCCCAGGAGACTTAGGGCACGAGGCGGGGTACACCCTGGACAGGTGCAATCCATCGCAGGGCACACAGACATACACACACTATGGGCAATTTGAGAACACTAATTAACCTAACCTGCATATCTCTGGACTGTGGGAGGAAACCGGAGTACCTGGAGGAAACCCACCAAGCACGGGGAAAACATGCAAACTTCATGCACACAGAGACGGGAATCGAGCCTGACCGGGAATCGAACACGGACCCTGGAGGTGCAAGGCAACAGTGCTAACCACTAAACCACCGTGCTGCCAGATTTGATTTAATTCAATTAAACCAAAATTATCCTATAAATATATAAATGGGAAGTAGAGCTGGACAATAACATTTCCTCATTTTAATTGCGTCTATTCATGAAAAATCAGCATTCTCAACAGTTTTATTTCTCTTTTTGAGCTTCTTTAGGATTTGTATGCTGATACATACAACCACAGAGTGTGTGAGGTCTCTCTCTCTCTCTCTCTCACACACACACACACACACACACGCAGAGTTCATATCACTTGCAAAACAACACTTTCACAATCTGGATCGGTCAATCTGTGTAAATTCTGGGAATCGACTTTCTGAAGGAAAATGCCAAGCTGCTATTTTTTAGCTCTGTTTTTATATCCTCGTTTCTTCCTTTTGCTTTTTCGTTTCTGTTTTACTCCAATTCTGTTTTGTGTTTGTTACTGATCCAAAGTAACATTATATAAATAAAATAATTAATTTAAACTATAAAATTTCAAAATCAGTAAACATAGTAAATAATAAATAAGAGTAAAATATGTAAACACTGTCATTGGAACTCCGTTTGCTAATGTGTAGACACTTGTATACAGATAATCTTACCCACTCTACCCACTTAGCCTATTCTAGGAATACTTTGCATGACACAGGAATACATGCCATTTGGCATACATAGAACTATCTAAAAATAAAAATATTTTTAGCTACTTTTTGCCTAGGTATTAAAAAAAAAAACATATTGAAAACTCAGTTGTGGTGGATAGTATATAAAAGTGGTGCCATCTTAGTTAGCCAAGATAATTAAGGAAAATTATTGGGTTTACAGTTTAATTTGGAAAACCTTACTCTTTTAAGAGATAATAAATATCAGAAACAGTCAGTCTACAACATTATTAACTAACTTATCTATTGTCAGGATAAGAGGTGATGCAGGATGCAAATGCAGACCTTACTTTAATACTTTAATGTTGAAGGGATTCTGAAGTCCAAGTAAAATTAATAGCCCCAAAAGAAAAGGAGAATCATACCAACGTAACAGTGTGACACCCAGAAGAAAACCCTCCTTAGGGTGTTGCTCTCAAAGTACATTTCCAGGTGGCGTTACTGTGCCATGTTAGGTCTCTTGATGTCGGGTAGGGCAGAGTAGAGTTGAAGCAATATTGCTTTAACTTTACTCTTCCCTATCCGTCATCGAAAGAACAATCATATTTTACTATATATTAAATTAGGATTTATAATGGTGTGCGCGAATAATAGTGTGAATATACTACATGTCTGATAATAAGGTGACAAGCCTTATAGGGGTATTGTACATTAGTGCATAATTGTATTGCACAAAGTAGACAGTGCAGTAAGCAGCATACAATAAAAGTAGAATACCTGATGGCGTGATGACTTCTCTTTTGTTTTGCCGACCTTCAGAGAGAGGTTGTTTTCCTGATACCAGTCGAAAAAGAACTTTGCCTGCTTCCTATAGTGCATCTCATCTTTGTCTGTGATGATGCCTAGGATGGTCACGCTCAATAATAACAATGGAGCTGTGGTTTGCTGCAATGCCGCAAGAGAACAAGGAGTACATTGGGGCTAAGCACACAGCCCTGTGTGGGAGGAGGTGTATTGTCCGTTTCTCAGAGTTCTTCCTGTCAGGAAGTCAATAATCAAGCAGCAGGTGGGTGTTTCCAGCCCAAGATCAGCAATAGCAATAGCATCATCTGTGGCTCTATTTGGTCTGTGTGCAAAGTAGGGAGGGTCCTATGTATCAGGAAGGTAGGAACAGATGAAGGTTATGACTAGTCTCAATAATAAAGCACTTCATAATGACTGATGTTAATGTGGCAGGGAAGTAGTCATTTAAACAGGAAGAAACTGGTTTCTTGGGGACAGGGATCATGATGGATCTCTTGAAGAAGGTAGGGATTACAGAATTACTCAGGGAGAAATGAAATATGTTGACCACCAAATTATGACATGAGATGCTGTCGGGGAGTTCCCAGTTCTAGGTAACTTGGGCGAGCTGGAACTTGTCATGAGTGCAAGGAAGGAAGCCTGTGTATTGGGTTGGGGCTTGTCAACAGCTTGTGACCATGGTAGGGTGCCTCTTTGGCTTCCAGCAAGGCCCTGACTGAAACTGGGCTATGGTGGAGCAGGGTTTGACTTAAACAAAACAGGGCTCGATAAGATGAAGCAGGACTTCCAGAACACGGCATGACTCTGACAAAACAGGGAAAGATCTGGGCAGAAGAAAGGCTTGATTTGGGTTTGGCATGGCAGGCCATGGTTTAGGCAAAACAGGTCATGGTTCAGGCAAAGCATGGTTTGATTCAGGAACAGAGTAACATTAATTATTCATAGGAGCAGGTCATGTGGGCCTGGAGCGGTACTGGAGGGCCCATAAGCTTCCACTGCTATGCTTGAGGGAATCTAATGTTGTTGGATGCCGGAATGGCAGGCCTGGTTTCACAATGCTTGTATTAGTCTACTGCATTCAGCATTCTGTTAGGAGGAGACATGAGGAAGAATGCAAGTGGAAACCTTACTTAAAGGTTGTGAAGTTTATCATCATAAAGAGCAAACACATTAACCCACACAAGGAAACTAATTCTAGTGCTAGGCTACAAGCTCAGTGATAATGCTAACACAAACCAATGGTAATACAGCAGAGCAAACACCTAAAACATTGCACTTAAATGGGGCAACCAAGAATAAACAAGAGACACCTCAGCATAATTAACATGAAAGCCAATTATACAGGAAGTAAACTTTGAACTTTAACATGTATATTGCTGCTTTTTAGCAAAGTAATACTTTGAACTGAAACATGTATATTGCTGCTTTTTAGCAAAGTAATATTGTCTAATGTTGATGGTTTTATGGAATTGTTCTTATTTTATTTATTTATTTATTTTATGACTCCAAAAATAAATAAAAATAAAGATCTATCCAGAGGAGGGGGGCCATGGAAGTTATTTTACTGTTAAATATGTCTCTGGTTATAAAAAGATCGAAAGCCACTATGTTACATACAGTCTAAGCAGTGATGAGCTTTTTGAATGAAAAATAAAACATAATCTTTACACAAAACTATGTTGGTAAGCGTCCTCATCGCATGATGCACATGAAATTGTTCTTGCAAACAGTGCTTTAGATGTACTGTGTCTCTGTTGTAGGCAATCAATTTTAATGTAGTTAGCTATAGACAACAGCTGTTTAAAGAAAATTAAGAAATCCATGCTTAATCATGTTCTCCCTCTCTCTCCTTTCTTGTCTTTCTCCATTGTCTTTCTCAGCATTTTCAGAACATGTTGAAGTCAAAACTGAATGTTTTGACACTGCGTAAAGACTCGTTACCGAGTGTCATTTTCCACGAACCTGAGGCCATTGAGCTCTGCTCCACTACACACACCACTAAACCACGGACACACACTGGCTATAAGGTAAGACAGACACATACACAATACAAAAACATAAACAAACCATATATAAGGTTATTTATCGTCATAGTAGCCTAGCATTTAGCAGCATTAAGTATCTAGCGTTTATTCTCAAAAAAAAAAAAAATTACTATTTACAAAAATAACAGTTCTTAAATTTACTTTAAAAACTTTTCCAGTTTGTTCCTAATGAGCAAGAAAAACTCAACTTGATTAGGCTGGTGTCTCCCATCTGGATTTCCAGAAACAGAATATCCAATTCAATTCAATTCAATTTTATTTGTATAGCGCTTTTAACAATTGACATTGTCGCAAAGCAGCTTTACACAATCAAAATAATTATTTAAGTTTGTATGAGATGTGAACGTGTATGAATCAAAATGATAAGATTGTCCCCTGATGAGCAAGCCGAGGACGACGGCGCCAGTGGCAAGGAAACACTCCCTGGGATGGTAATAGGAATTATTATTATTATGATTGTAAAGAAGGGTGTTTCGCTATTGTATTGGTTAAAACTTTTACAGCATTTATAAACCATAAATACTATGTGTCATTGGCTTAACAATGGAAGCTAATACCATGTTTATGAATGATATCACCTAGAAGACATATATAGAGAAAAAAATCAATGGGCCTAAAACAGACCCTTGTGGGACACCACACTTTAGCATGTGTAAAAAATACATTTACATCTAACAATTGGTCATTTACCACTTTAACCAGCGCTGTCAGTGTAGTTCATTAAGCCGCTTCCACTTCTTCCCTTTAAATACTGTACATGCTGTATACTATTGCTATATAAGTATTAGCTTAAGTGTAATCAACATACAGACATATTCCTCTGTTAAATGTAAAACATTGGCTATAAAGTTTGTTGTTTAAGAAAGAAAATATACATCACTACTCTGAGTTAACATGGGGGTATCCAGTTTTTTGGTCGCCTGACAAATGCACTGAAAGTCACAAAAATTCCTCATAATTCATAAGTCCAAATCTCTAAAATTATATTTGAATCTTTTGCTATGAGCTCAGTCCTAAGGGATATGGTCTCTGTTTGACCTGTCATATTTTTTATTATTATTATTATTATTATTATATTATTATGATTGTAAAGAAGGGTGTTTTGCTATTTTATTGGTTAAAACTTTTACAGCATATATATAAACATAAATGTACATACCTACATAATATACAGTACCAGGCAATAGTCAAAAACAGAATTAATAGACAGGGTACTAACGTTTTTACTATACACAGGGAGAACATGTAAAAAAACACAACAAAAACAAAAAGATATCCCAAGCTTAATAACGAATGTGGGACTTTACAGCTATATATATATACTCAGAGATGATTCAGGTATTCAATAATGTATTATTGTATTTTTTTCTCAATCACATTGGCTCAATTTTCAAAGGTCAGTTTTCAAAACTAATTACATATTCTTCACAACAGATAGTTTCTTCTGCACACAAGAACAGGATGTTTCATATAAATAGCAATTGTTTCAGTACAGTTGTCTACACTTTGCATAATTCTCAGTTCTTTAGTCAAACATTCCAAAGCATTTATGAATTACGTCACCTCTCAAATCGTATTCACTTTAGTTCATACAGTTGTCAAAATGGTTCTATTGCTCAAATTAATTCCACATGTAGAGTACTATGTTGTAAATGGAAAAAAAAGAGAAGTTAAGGAGTTTAAAATCTAAATTACAAGAATATATAATAATATCATCTAAATTGGTATATAGGCTTTCGGGTGTAACCTTATTTATGAGGAGTCTCCAACATCAACCAATGACATGCTGAAAAGTTTACCTCCTGGTGCAATCAATGATAACACTAGCTATTGAAATTTTTATAATTTATATCTCGAACGAAAACAGAGTTACTGAAATTTATACAAATGGAGGAACCTGCACAGGCGAGTATTGCATGAGAGCAACAGTCTGCTCCGGGAAGAGGAAGAGGAGTCAGGATATGTGGAGAGGATAACATAGAGGGGAAGGCAGAGCAAATCAAACATATCAAAATGTCCCAGATAAAATGGGTTCCCAAGGCTCACCCACATTTGCACACCGAGACCAAATGCCAGCCAGTCTGGCCCAATCCACAGAAAATGCAGCACAAATTGTCAATAACGTTAATGCTGGCCATGATAGCGAGGCACCAGAAGACCCAGTGCACCACAGCCTGCCATACACAGCAGGAAAAGTGCCCAAGCCTGCTGACCTGGCCTCAAATAATCTTCGTTCTGCTTTCCAAAGAATCTTTCTCCATGACTGGCCTGACAAAATGTTTTTCAGCTGTGGAGATTTGCCTTTTATCCACTATTTTCACAAAATGCAAATGCACTGAAGCTTTTTTAAATTTGTCAGATTTTGTTTTAGTTCGTGTGGGTCCTGCAAACATTTACACACAACTTTTATAGAGGATTAATAAATGAGGCCAGATGTTTGGTGCATTCAAAAATGATCAATTGAAGGGTTAGTCTGTCTAACACTTATAACCCACAGCACCCAAAGGATCTGCTGCTAACGTCCTGGTGCCAGACACCACAGCACACCCCAAAGTTCTTGTGTAGTCATGCCAAGGGGAACTTTCACAATGCTGGGCATAATGTCTGGGTTGTAATGTTGTGGTTCATCTGTGTATTTATATATTGGGATTTTATGTTGCTAAACAACAAACATTTGCTGGATATTTTGTTTCCAGAGTGCACACGTATTTCTGTTATTGTAATGCATTACTGTAGATCAGTATTATACATAGTGCTCTGTTTTACAATATTAGACAATTGTTCCAAATGGTCACGCTACAAGGGGGAGAAGAAAAAAAAACTTTTTTCACACATTACTGCAAATGTAAGTATTCCATTGTCTTACCAAACAGCTAACCAGTTTTAAAAGATTGATGCAATTCCAATGGGTCATTTCATTTTGACAGGGTTGACTTATTCAGTATCATAAGAATTTAGTTTTTGGCTGAGTTATTTGCTTTTGGTGATAAACAAATCAGACAGGACAGTTTTAATGCATAAGAATCTCTGGCAAAGGAGGTTACAAAAAATGAAGCGAAAAAAAATTATAGTAAGGGAGAGAGAGAGAGAGAGAGAGAGAGAATTGTTGTCTCTGACTTCCAACATTCCAGCAAGAGAAAACTCATTTGACTCTCTGTAGCAAATAATTTTTAGAGTACAGAGATTACAGTCATTTCCTCTTTCAGCTCACAGCAGGTCTACAGGAGGTCAGACAGATACAGAGAGAGATGCAGACAGACTAGCCTTACAATGGATCATTCTTGAATGCAGCAAACATCTGGTCTCATTTATTAATTTTCTATTAATGTTGTGTGTAAATGTTTGCATGAACCAAATCAAGCTAAAACAAAATCTGACGGATTTACAAAAGCTTCACTGCATTTGCATTTGGTGGGGAAAAAGTCAATAAAAAACAAATCTCCCACAGCTGAAAACATTTTTTCGGCCCAGTTGTGGAGCAAGATTCTTTGTTGAGAAAAAAACAATATAAATTGTTAATTATATCAGAATGACAGGAACAGAAGAATAAGGGAAAAGAAAGTAAGGTCTCATGATCCAAAGCGTATCTGCCAAACTGGTGGAGGCAGTGTGAATGAAACCAGGTCACTGGTGTTTAGAGATGACGAGACTGCTAATAGAAGTAGTAGAATGAATTCTGTACCTTCTTCTCAGATTCAGTCAAATGTTGCAAAGCTGATAGAACAGCATTTCACAGTACAGATAATAATAACACAAAGCATCTAAAAGCCTCTTAAGGCAATGAAAGGCAATGTTTTTAAATGACTGAGTAATAAAATAGTGAGACGTAATCTAAGTATGATTACACATAATTTAAGTGTAATATAGTATAAATGAAGATTTAGTACAACACCTTATACAGAATAGTAGAGCAGTACAGCATAAAGTATTAGTAGCTTATAAATAAAAATGTACATTATGAGTATATTAGATTTAAGTAGTAATAGAATAATATTTGGTTGAAAATAGTAAAGTATATGTAGCATAATTAAGCAACATCACACAAGTGGGGTGCTTTTGTGCTGGAATATATATATGATGTAATATTTATAACATATATCTGTCATTTACAAATAGGTGTATTGCAATTAAACTTAATAGTGGAAATGCTTGTTCTCTAAAAGGATTTCAAAGCAGCTGTCCTCAAAAATTCACACAAAAGCAATTTTCACTTTTTGGAAAAAATTACACACACACACACACACACACACACAAAAACTTAACCCCCCCGCCCCCCCAAAAAAACTTAAACGTCTCACTTCTGTTTCTGTAAACTGTACTTAGCTTTTACTCTGTGTCTATTTTAGGTTACCTATCTAGGCAAAGTGACAATCCCAGGCTCCAAGTTTCTCTCAGGCTGCACCGAGTCTGCTGTTGTGGCATTATGGGATACAAAGGCCTCGTCAATTGCCATGGAATCCATGCTGGAGATCCGGCCTTTCCATGTGCGTCTTCACCATCTGAATGGGCGGAATGAGGCGCCAGATTTAGTGGAGACATTCCAGGTGGCACGGATCGCATACTGCACGGCAGATCATGAGGTGAGCCCGAAGGTCTTTGCGTTCATCTACCGGCAGATCAACGAGGACCTGACATTCCAAATGGACTGCCATGCTGTGGAGTGTGACAGCAAGCGCGCTGCCAAGATGCTCGCTCACGCCATGATGGATGCCTTCACCAAGACCTTCCACTCCATGCGAACCGATGGGCGCATCCACCAATCAGGGCGCGAGATACCTGAAAACTCGAATGCAAATCCAGATGATGGCTGAGGGCAGAAGGGGTGGAACCTGTAGGAGAAATGTTTGATCCCAAGGAAAATAAATCAAAATGTTCTCTTAGCTCACAGCTAATAAATAAATGCATCACTGCAGCCATATTGCTCTCAAATCCTGTTCTAGAATATTGCAATGAAAAATTGATCAGGAACATTTATTAGGACATCATGACGGACTGTTGTTCTCAACTGCTACGGTAGTATATTGTTTCAGAATGTTACCATGGTTGTTCTACAATATTGTGATCCAGGTATGTTCTAGAATACTGTCATAAAATATTGCATTTAGAATATTGTGATTAATATTCTGGGAAATTGGATGTATATCTTTGATCTAAATTCTCATGGTCAAACTTTGCTTTAACATAATTACAAGTATTGTTATAGGATCTCAAAAAAAAACGACCTTTTCTAGAATATCCCAACCCTTGTTATCGAACATGTATCTAAATTATTTTCTAATAAGTCAGATGGTTTTACATTATTTTTACCAGTCTTCTTTAATGCCTTGATATAGTGTTTCTCTAGAAGTACATTGTACAATTACAATACAGTACAAGCTTTTTATGCAGCGTCAAATATTGGGAGCATTGTTTTAAAACTTATGAAAGATTCTTCCCAAATTTTGCATCATGACGCAACATTTGTTTTAGAATGTGATGGAATTTAGTTTTAGAAGGTCGGCTAGCAAGCTTCGGATACAGGCATTTTAATGGATCATCAAATATCCAGAGCATTACAATTAGGATGCAGTGTTTCTTTTTTTAAATTTTGTGGTGAATTGTTGCATACAGTAATCTGGAACATAGAGGTAAAGTGGTCAAGAATGTCACTTACAATATTTTAAAATGGTGCTTTACCATATGAAAAAACTGTTCTAGATTACTGTTTTAGAACGTCACAATTGACCAGAAGTGACAGATCTCTAGCCCAGGTGCCCAGCACCAGCAAAATACTTGTCATTGGTCTCATCTTTCTATTTGTAGCTCCCTCGTGGTCAAGATTCCACCAATCACTGATCCAAAAATCATATTTAATTTTAAAAACCATTGAAATTATTATGTATGTTTAAACATAAAACAGTAGAATCTTGCCTCCAGCTACATCTGACCAATTGCATATCCACTACGAGATCATACTCCATAGTATTTTTTAAAACATAAACATAATGAGAACAGAATATTTTCAAAATACTGAAAATAGCATTACAATAAATTTTGTAATTGTTGAGATTGCAGAACAGTCATTTAAAAAAATCTACATTTCCTTTTTCCTCAATACAATGAAAAAAATGGACTTCCAAGTTGTCTTTAATCCACAAAATTACACTCATTTTCGTGTCATTGTTAAATACATTTTTATACATCAGGATAAATTATATTATGACTAATTTTTATGCTAATTAATAGATTTCTTGAAAACAAAAATATAACAGATAATAATGGATTCATTATTTACTCAGCTTTTGTAGGCCATAATACACTCACTTGCCACTTCATTGGGTACATTAGGTCCAACTGCTTGCCAATCAAGGCGGCAGGAACCCAATACATTTAGGCATGAAGTTAAATGGTGATTTAAGGACTTTGAACGTAGCATTGTTGTTGTTGGTGCTGTACAGGCTGGTGTGAGTATTTCATACAACTGCTGATCTACTGGGATTTTCAGGCACAGACATCTGCAACGTTTGCAGAAAATGGTCTGAAGAATAGAAAATATGCATTGAGCATGAGTTTTCTGGGTGAAAATGCCATGTAGATGCCAGAGGTCTCTTGTATGCCGAATATCTCATGTATGCCGAAGAGCAACATGGACACGGATTCATCCTGCCTTGTATCAATAGTTCAGACTGGTGGTGGTGTAATGCTGTGGGGGATATTTTCTTAGCACATTTTGGACCCCTTAGTAACCAATTGAGCATCGATTAAAAGCCACAGTCTCCTGTGGTCATCTCTTTATGACCACAGGATAACGCACAATGTCACAAAGCTAAAATCATCTCAAAGTGGTTTCTTGAATTTGACAATGAGTTCACTGCCTCCACAGTTACCAAATATCAATCCAGTAGAGCACCTTTGGCATGTCACTAAACAGAAGATTCGCATCATGTCTGTGCATCAACTGAATGATGTCTGTATGATGAATGATCGTGTCAATATGGACCAAAATCTCTAAGGAATGTTTCCAGCACCTTGTTTAATCTATGCCACAAAGAATTAAGGAAGTTTTGAATGCAAAAGAGGGTCCAACCCAGTACTATCCAAGTGTACCTAAATGAAGTGGCCAGTGAGTGTATATTCAAAGTATTCTGAATATTGTGACAATTGATCCAGTACATTAGGCAGTAATGTTCTTCTGGAATATTGTGATAAAATTGTTATAGAATATCGTGATCGAATATCACATCAGATCTTTGTATGTTGGAAATATGACTAAACGTTCTGGAACATTGTTTGATCACCATCACCTAATTGTCCCAAGATGTTGCAATAGATGTGATTTTATCTGTTGAAGCATTATTCTAGAACATCAGTGGTGAACCAATTTTGTAGTGCATAGCTTTTCAAGGGAATCAGATGGATAATTTGGTAGAACGTTCCATAATGTTGTTATCAAACACTAGAATTTTCAGAATGATTACAAAACTTGTTCTGAAACTTTGAAAGCTTTATTGAGAATGTACGATTGTTTAAAAATACAATTGTGCTGCAGTGTTCGAGAGTGTGTCGTCCAGTGTGTTCATGATAAAACGTGATAAAATTCCTAGAGGGACGTTGTTTTATAACATTGTGATGAATTCTATTTTTATAGTAATGCAAACATTCTATACTGCGGACATTCATCTGGAATGCTGTAACAGAATGTTGTCCTAAAATGACGAGTGCATTCTTGAACATTGTGAATGAAAATAGTCGAGGAAACGATAGCTCCCCTTTACGGAAAGCCGCTGTGTGTTACAGTCACGTATCAAGAGGTGGGCCTTTCCTGTCTTGCATTCTCTTTAGCCAATAAGAATCTCTGGAATTTGTTTCCTCTTTCACATAGTGTTGCTTAAGTAGCCAAAATTCTTTCCCAATGTGTTTTTTAAAATTGTGGTTTTAACAGCCAGATGTGTGTGTATGTGTATGTGTGTGTGAGTGAGAGAGAGAGATTTATACTAAAGCCCATGGAAAAACCATGGATAAATCTTTAAAGAACGGGTTTTTGACAACAATACTAGGTGATGCTTTGTGCTGTGCTGTGTGCATGTTTGTGTGTGCCTGGTTATGGTTTGAAGTAAGTGACAGATTTATTTTTTTCTCAGCCACATTTATCGCAGTGTGTAAATACAAGTTCTCAACTGTGCTGTGCTCAATTGTAATTTTTAAAAACATTTTATTTCCTCTGCTTTGACCTGTTTGGCTGCTTCCCAAATGCCAGTGTACGATACATGTCTTTATTATAAATAATTCTCACAACTGTGGGAAATGCGAAGACTTCAAAAAGCTCATTTGTGATCTACTTCAGTCAGTACACACAGTAATATATAAGCTACAGCTTTATCTCTTAGATTAATTAGCCAAGCCTGCGCACTGCATCCGCTGTCAGTCAGACTGTTTGAACAAGTTCTGTTAGACTGCATTTTGTGAGTTGATGTTAATCTTAAGAACACGAGACATGACCGCCAGCATTTGGGAGTTAGTCTTAGCACGACGGAGGGTCCAGTTCCTGTCTCTTTCTGAGCAGTGGTGAATGTTTGATATCATGCTGCACATTTTCATTTTAAGGTACTTGTCGATTGGTTATGTTCACATGATTTTTGGATATATATTTTCATGTACAGTTGGTTGTGGAGTATGTTCACACACATACACGCACGCATGTGCACAAACACACACACACACACACACACACACACACACACACAAATGAAAAAAAAAATTACTCGGTAACTGGACTGAACATTAGTGGAACAGAGAGAGAAAGAGATTTATATACAGTATAAATATGAATATAAGTTTATCTATCCAGTGTATTCATAAAGCTTTTGTTTAAACAGATGTATCAGTTCTCTATTATTCCAGTCAAATGTTCATAGATATTTTTGTTTAATCACATGAAGTCAGTATTGTGCAGAGAAAGAATGAGCGTGCTGTTGTTTTCTGTGAATGTTCTCACTTTCTGCCACAGCAGCTTTAAACGTCTGGTGTGAATTTCTATCCAATAAAAGTCCTCACATTTAAACACCTTATCAGCACAAGATAATTTGTGTGTGTTATGTTTTAGAAGATTGTGTCAGTATGCTTTAAAATGTTTTTTTTTTTGCATTTGTGGTCATTCATTCATTCATTCATTCATCTTGAGTAACCGCTTTATCCTGAGGGGATACTAGAAGCAAGCAAGTAGAATGTCATCTCTCAAAGGGTACTAAGTACACAGGATACCAATCCTTAAAGAGCACCAAGGCAGAATAAGTGATTTTCATAGACACTTGGCATGGATACAATTTTAGGAATTTGTAAAAATCATTTAAAGAGTTTTTAGTCCTTTAATTTTTGCAAGTATTAAAAATGATATTTTAGGATTATGTTAGTTTGTTCAATTACATTTGGTCTCTAAAATGGGGGTTGAAAGTGTTATAATGTCTACGCCTTTTACTTGATTTTGATTAAATTACCCTCACAATTAAGACTATTTTGTTTAAAGTGAAACACACGTGAACAATGTCTAGGATAAAGCATGAACATAAAACTAGAGAAGTGTGAAATCCACATGATACACATTCACAATCCATTCAGGGAACAGGTGAGACATCTTTCAACCCCCTACCCCACTATAACTGAGAGGGAGTCCTGGACTTCCAGGCAAGTTATCCTTGGTCTGATGGGCTCCCACTGGCCAGCAGAGACCGGACGTGGCATAACTCTTACTGCAAGGGGAAGGCAGGATGGGCAACAACGTCCTCATCAAAGGCGCTGAAGAGTACAGACTCAATATACAAGGCCATGTCAGCATCCCAAATAGTCTGTAGGGTGGCCTCATCATCCTCTGGCTTGGGCGTCTCTTGGGAGGCCTCTAGCATGAACATGTCTTTAGAAGCTGCCTGGCCATCCTCTGGCATGAGACTGTAGGGGATTTCATGTTGGGGCTGACAGAGCTGGTAAAGCCACCCCATCTGGCATGATCTCAACTGTAGAAGCCACCCATCTTTTTCTGGCAGTCCATGAATTTTCCATCAAGTTGCAAACAATGCAAACAACCAACAGTGTTATAAACCTCAGTGTGGACACATAAACTGAAACTCACTTCCCAAAAAAGACATAAACAGTCCTTCCAAAGCTGCAATTTTCTAAAATATCCTTGCTTTTTAAATGTTGACAATGGTGACAAAAGGATGTCCTCCTCCTTATAGTGTAACAAGAATTAGCTTGTTCTGCGATTCCATAAAAGTTGGGACACTGTACAGACTGTGAATAAAAACAGAATGCAATGAAGTGGAAGTTTCAAATAAAATTTTTTTATTCAGAATAGAATATAGATAACATATCAAATGTTGAAAGTGAGACATTTTGAAATGTCATGCCAAATATTGG
>JAQMYJ010000038.1:21273983-21285668 GCA_030014305.1 Clarias laeviceps
TACCCCCCCCCCCCCCCTTAAAAAAAATCATATGAAACTCTGCCATCAGATAGACAGCGGACATAGGCCATCGGAAGTATGGCACAGAGCTGCTTCCCATTCACACCATCGAGTCATGAATGAGTTGATTTGCTTTCACTACCATTTCTGGATCTCTTTGTATGATCATGGTGATAATCTCTTTTACTGCTGAGCGCGCCAGTGTCTCCCCCACTGTAAACAGTAGCCTGCATTTAATGATTAACAGGGATATTGTTGGAATAACAGTAAGGGATATAGTATATAGAAAATCATAATAAACATTACAATAATAAAATGTATAGTCTACAATCCATCATTAACCTCCTCCCTCACCAGTTTGGTAGTTGATAACAATACTTCATCATAGTATGTGCTGCATAACATTTATTCAAGCAATGATAAATACATGGTCTCATAATGTTACAGTATAACAGAGTTAAAAAAAAATCCCAATGGGAGAAAGGGAGGTAATCAGACTAAGCGAATGCAGAACCTTCCCAGCTGATTACTCTGATATATACCCAAGGCAATCATGCATCTCTTGAGAGGTCATTTGGTCGGATGTACCCTATTCCTTAGCAATGGGCATGTCAGGGTAATAAATGAAGCACATTGAAGTGATGCACCCTTCATGCTGCCTCTACTGTACAAGCCTCTTGATGCAGTGTTATAATCTGGGGTTGCTTCAGTTGGTCAGGTCTGGGCTCAGCAACTTTATGTGGCAATAAAATGAAGTCAGTTGATGACCTGAATGTACAGAATGACCAGATTATCACATCAATGGAATTTTTTTCTTAACTGATGGCATGGGCATATTTCAGGATGACAATGCAATTCATCAAGCTCTAATTGTAAAAGAATGGTTCTAGGAATATGAGGAATCATTTAAATTGTCCTTCACACATTACTGACTTTATGTTCATTGAAAGGATTTGGGAAAAGTGTTTCAGTGAAAAGTGGTTTAACTCCCATCAACAATATAAGACCTTAATCAAAAACTAATGCAGCTATCGAGGGAAATAAATATTCTGGCATTAAATAAGGTTGTCGAACCAATATGTAACATAATGAAAGTTAAAGCTATTCCAACAACGTATTGCACAAGTGCACATTTGTTTTTTATGTGGCCAGGCTGTGTGCATATGCAAAAAGACTATGCAGCAAACAGATGCATGCACCAAATTCAGGTGACCCTGGAACAGGGAGGTGTCAATGCTATGCAAAGCACATGAAATAAATGTTATTTATTAATCATGTGTTTGTAGTACACTAAATAATAATATTATTATTTCAATTCATATCCTTGCCTGTCACTGCATAGCAACATATTCAGTAATACTCTATTCAGGTGTGCCTTCTTTGGGAACAATTTTGTTGAGCAGGCAAATAAACAACCATTTAACCATAATCCTTTCATAGTTGTGTGAAGACATTTGTATAAGTCAAACACAACAAAAAATTCACCATTTTTGAAAACATTTCAGAAATGCTGTCTTTTTGTATAATACCTAGTGGAGGTATTTTGATGAATGTTGAATAAATCTTAAATTACCTGGCATGTTCATGGCACAGTCAGTTTGCAAAGCTGTTCACACAGCTGAAATGACAAGTTAAAAGCACAGAAAGACTCCCTCAGAAGTAGAGGCTGAGGTCTAGCTGCTGGCTCCAATAAAGTATTGTATACTATACAATAAAATGGAGATATGGAAAACAGTGTTATCTTATATGCAGTGCCATTGCAGCAACACTCTTAATTTAATGACTGATCTTACTTGTTTTAATATATGGAATCATGTTGGCTTACTGTCTTAATCTCATATTTTATATTTTGTTCATTAATGCCACTAATGTGAAGCAAATAGGTTTCATAAAGGATTATTTACCTACTGTAAGTTTATCTGAAATACACAAGGTATTTAAACTTAATGAGTTAATCTGTATATTAAATTATTCTTCTAATGTGGACATTTACACATAGTTACAGTAGGCGCATGAGCAGGATAGGTATATTTTTTATAAATGATTTTCATAAATGTAACATTTCTTTTCTAATTGCTTGTGTGAACACTTTGCAAAATAATCTGTTTGTATTCGATGTGATAAATGAGGCCCACTCTGTCAAAAATGACTATTAATATTAATTCCTTGTTTATAGGACTGTTGCATAACAGCAGAATCACACTCACAACTATGTACAGTATACTGTTGTATTGAATATCAGCATAGGCGTAATTACCTCCGGGGCTTGGCATGCTGCCTTACTCATACTCATGCACTCAGAAGAGGACTCCTGCTCATTTATTGCTTAAATGTTTTTTTCTGGCTTATGGCAATATAATATTCTTGGAATACTAGGAACTGAAAGTCATAGGTTCTGGAATGTTGTAACAGGATGCTGGGTGATTTTCTTGAACATTGAAGTAATGTAATGAATGTTTTGGGACAAGGACTTGAAGTGGACTGTTTGTTCTAGAACATGGTGGTGATGGAAAGTGTGTTTTATTACTCTGAGGTTTTTTTTTTAATGGAAGGATTGTTGTTTGTTTTGGAACATTACACAGGTGGACTGTTCTGGTCAAGAATGGTTATGATGAATTTATTATGTTAAATTGTTATTTTGGAGTTGGAGTTAATGTGGTGATTTGATAGATAGATAGATAGATAGATAGATAGATAGATAGATAGATAGATAGTGATTGATTGATTAATTGATTGATTTCCCATGGAAAATGATTGTTCTTAGTCTCATTAGTATGTAAAGGTTCTTCAATGTTGATTTAACATTATGATGAGTTCTATGACATTTAAAAATAATTTTCAGTATATATTTACAAAATGTTTACTTTTTAGTGAAACTATTTTTACAGTATGAATAGACTGTATTGTGGTTTACTGCTGCTATGAAGATAACATCATAAAAGGCTATCATAAAGAAAATGTGTGTTCCTGCGAGCTTAGGTAATTAATGAGCTCCCTACATAAAAAAATATGTTTTCAATACTTTTGTTTGTCGTTTAAATAGAGATTGGAGTAAAGTCCTCACACCATGCATTGGCTCCTGCTGTCCATGAAAGCAGCCTCATTGTTAAAATTAATACCACATGTACCCACAGCCTTAACTGTAATACTGTCTGGACCGATTGTTATTAAGATGTGAAATTACACCAAAGTTTGCAATTACTGTCGGACAAAATAGTGCTTAAAATGTGTCAGGAACAACCAGGTGGAGTAGACACATTGTTATCCTCTTGATCACAGCTCTACATTTACAGTAGTAATTTTTTATATAGAACTTTAAGGTTATACTGTATGTATAGACAAAATTGCTGTAGCATGTTGAAGACTCTTACACAACCTCAACCTTATATCCAATGGCACATTCACAAAGTTACCATTTGTCACAGCTTTGCGGCACACAGACTAACAAAAGGCATGCTTATACACTAACGCAGTCTCATAATGCTGTGCTTGTGTGTGAAAGTGTGTGCCAGCCATATTGTCTACAGATGCTGTAAAGGAATGTTGGTTATATTTGATGTCACTTTCTGTTGTGCAGATTGAATTAGAATAGAAACCATATTTCACTTGCACACACAGTTTACGGTCAACAGATTAATGGTTTTTATTAAACTAGGCCCATATGTATTACATAACTCATTTAAAATTATTTTCAGTGTGTCTTAAATACTTTGAATTTGTTCTGATTACCTTATTTAACTTACAGCATAGCAACTTAGTAAGCTAGACATATCTTATTACTACAGCTGATACAACTAATAGCTTAGTGTTTAAGGTATTGAGCAACTGATACAGGCTGCCACTGTTGGACCTTTGAACACGTTCCTTAAACTACCCATGGCTCAGTTGTTTCCTGCATCAGTGAAAGTATCAGTCTAATTGGTAAATCTAAATATTATGGACTTCTTATACAGGAACCTGTGATCCCAGTGTCAATGTTAGTGTGAATATGCAGAACTAACTTTTTTTTGTGCTTTTTAGACTATACCAAAGTCAGCAAAGGGTTGCTTTATAAAAATTTAATGCTTATTCATGATGGAAGTGAATGTAATTTCCCATTGCATTACATTTCACATTTATTAGTAGCACAGTGACTTAGTGGTTAGCACTGTTGCCTTACACCTCCAGGATTTGGGTTCAATTCCAGCCTCTGGGTCTGTGCTCCAGTTTCCTCCCACAGTCCATAGACGTGCATTAGGCTAATTGGTGTTCCCAAATTGCCCCTTAGTATGTGACTGAGTGTGTGTATGTGTGTGTCTAGCGATGGATTGGCACACTGTCCATGGTGTACCCCGTCTGACATAGGCTCCAGGCCCCCACGACCCTCCATACAGGATAAAGTGATACAGATGACGAGTTGAGCCACATAGCATTTCCTGTTACTGTATAACCTTAAAACCAGTGGTATAGTGGTGCCTGGAAAAGTTGGTATACTGTAAATGTTTTCCCCCAAATTTTTTAAAAGTTACTTGTCCAACAAAGGAAAAGCAAAACAAACAAACAAACGAAAACAAACCCTGTGTTATAAAAGTTTCGCTACTCACCCAAGTAGCTTCTTCAGTCTGAGACTCAGACTGAAGAAGCTATAAGTAGTGAAAAGTATCTACCTAACAAGAAGGAAGTCCAGTTGATATGACTCATCTTCCAGAAAAGCTTACCTGGATGACTGAGAATCTTCACAGACCTATGTTATAAACGTGACATTTAAGACTACTTTTGCATATTTAGTTCACACTAGAAAGCGCCAGTAGCTGGGCTGTGGATACCTGAGCAGTAGCTCAGGTATCCACAGTATCCATTGTTTTAAATGTGTTTAATGATGCTTCCTTCTTCTCTTTTTCCATCCTAGGCAGTGGTGTGAAATGCATTACACCACTGCCTAGGATGGAAAAAGAGAAGAAGGAAAGCATCATTACACACATTTAAAACAATCCTCTGCTGATGTCAACTAGCATAAGAGCAATGCAATAAAAGGTCTGTTTTTCAGTGTAGTGCATTGTTCTAGTGTCACAAATCACAAATGAAAAGCAACACCACCTGTTTATTGCATTTCACTGTGTACCACCTATTAAAACTGCCTTTATACGTGTAAGACAATTGTCTTCATACTTTGCTTCTGCATCATATGTTTGGGTCACTAACTGATAGAATGATGTTGCAATGGTCAATGGAGTTTTTGGATTGGCCTAGTTTAAAAATACTTTGCGGATGCCAAGATCTTGCTTTTAGGAAACAAAGAAACTAACTCACACACACACCCACAAAAAAACAAACAAACAGTAAACTAGAGTTTTATAGTAGTCATGCTATTTTCAACCACCAGGTGGCGTTAGAGACCCATTATATTTGTGCAACATCTCGTTATTTTATTCTGCCCATTTTACTAGGCCTGATCAATTCAGTGAAATACAACACACCTACCAAATGACACAAAGCTTAATTCATGTCAATAGATGCAACTGCCATTTTCTTTTTTCTTTTTTTTAACATAATGGGCCTCCAGTGTTTACCTTTGTATTTTTTATTCTATATGATCAAATACATGGGCACACACATGGGCAGAATGTTCTCATGAAAAATATCATGTAAAAAACAAACAAACAAACAAAAAAAACATTTTATTAACGAACACTATTAGTATCTTTGTTTAGGTTTTGCCTGTGATGTACATACAGTATGTAGACTAAGTAAAGCCAGATTATTTCCTATATAACTAAAAGACATGGTTCGATAGAAGTTTTTATTTGATATGGAAAGTGGATTTTACATCTCACCAGGCTCCTATGGTATAAATTTTTATTTATAATATGAAGATGAAATTAATGAAAAATGCTTTTGACTCCCTTCTTCATTTGACTCCCTTCTGAATGTTTTCATTTTATTGTAATAAAACAAAATAGGTTTGAAATTAATGAAATCTATTTAATTTTATGTAAATAATGATATATGAAAACACTAAAAATATATATATAAAAAAAGAAATGCATTACAAAAACGTTTCTTGGTGTGACATACAAAACTATTATTTGATGTAAAAAAAATGCATTGAAATTCCTTAGAGATTTATGGAAATACTGCCATATAACTAGTGACTCATACAATTTTATTAAGAAATAAACTATTAGACAACAATTTTGTAAGTGATTAATTGGTACTTATTAGTCTATAATGCACAAACACAGAAATGCTGTATTCTGAGTGGCTTATTTGGTTAAGCTATGATGAAAATCCTGCGTATTTTTAACACAGCATTTCATGGTGTTGCCTTCCTAATGTCCACAAGAGAATTACTTGGAGGATTAAGACCCAGCACCCATAGCTTAGTTTGTAATAGTTTCTTTCATTTTCACGAATTTGTGCATCTTTTGCAGGAAAAATGTCTAAAATATATAAAATATGAGACCATTACATGTTTACAATTACAGTACACAAACGTTGAAGACAAAAACATTCCAATTTCTGTGACTGTAGTGTGTATAGGGGTCACCTTGTCATGCCTTTGGTAAAACTGGAATTGAATTGCACTGTAAATTTAAATAGGATTAGTACTCATGATGCTCTGTGTATGTATGTATGTATGTATGTATGTATGTATGTATGTGTGAGAGAGAGCCTGACCTTTCACACACTGCTGAAGATTGAATGCTGATCTCTATATCAAGGAGTGGTCTGTCTGTTTTTCTCTATGGCTTTCCCTGCATCCATCCAGCCTCTCTAAATGATTTTTTTAATCTCTTGCTCAGCTTGAGCTTTTTAGATGGTTTTATCAGATCAGACCTAGAAGTGTATGTGTGTGTGTTGGTGCACGTGTATGTGTGTAAAGAGGTTTCCTGATCTTTAATCCCCTCTGAACAGCAAAACAGAAGGATAAAGAGTAGACAGCGATGTCAGTAATTGGAATTGGCTTTACCATTCCAGTACTTTTGGAGGGGACGATCCTTTTTAAAAAATGAGAACTGTGAACATCAAGGGGGCAAACAGACAGGGCTATTTGTTATTTTGCTGTCACCTCCTTGTAAAAGCGTGATGCGACACAACCATGCATTACTTATAAGCCTCGCTGTCTACTTCAGTTGTGCTCCATGCACACAATATATTTTACACACACGCACACATGCACACACACACGCACGCACACACACAGTCACGCTTGTACTATTTGTCCTTGGAACATTATTTGTACTTCAGTGTCTGAATTGAAAGGTGTTAATAAATCACAACAGCCAACAGCCAGTGCCAATCCATATAAGCAGCTAGCTCACAGTGTCAGTTGAAAGAACAGACCTGCTCAAAATACTGACGCATTGCTAATGTTATATAATTTAACACACATGATAAATCTGCCATTGAGTAACAAATGTCATGTTTATGTGTTGATTCTCTGTGTCTAGGGTCACACCTAAACGCATGTTGAGATTAGAAAACATTATGTGCCAGTAATAAAAAAAAATAACTATGATGAGGATTTAGCATATCTGGTTCCTGACCATGAGTTATAAGACTGGGTGCAATAGTTCGTAGATCCATGTTTAGCAGCAATAACTTGAAGTAATCATTTCCTATATTGCTTTATCAGTCTCTCACATCAAGGAATTATGGCCCATTCTTCTTTACAAAATTGAGGGGTTTATGCCCTCTTATGCACATCTATCTTAAGGGTCTGCCAGGATTTCCATTGGGTTGATGTCTGGATGTCTGGCTAGGCCATTCCAAAACCTTGATTCTTTTAATTTTCAGCCATTTTGATGTAGATTTACTGGTGTGCTTCAGTTCATTGTCATGTTGCATAAGCCAGTTTTAACCCATTGTTAGCTGTCAGACAGATGGCCTCATGATCAACTCAATGACTGCAAGGTGCTCAGGTCCTCTGGCTGCAAAAAAAAGCTCAAATCGTCAACCCTTCTACTGCTATGTTTGACAGTGGGTCTGAGGTGTTTCTGCTGTGTTTGGTTTTAAATACAGCACGGGTTCAGTTCAGTCTTCTTCTAATGGTGCTGTCATGGACTTTAACATTTAAAATGCTCCGTGAGGCCTGTAGGCTGGGACGGACAGACTCATGGGAAGATTGTCACCATGGCAATTGTCTTGAATGATTTCCACTGGATAATCTTGCTCACTGTAGAAAGATGAAATACAAATTGTTTGAAAATGGTTTTAAAATCTTTATGTGGCAACAATTGCATATCCTAGACCATTGCTTATCATGCTAACCATGTTGATGATTCATTAATCAAGGACTGATGATTAGCAGCACCTGACTGCAACTTAATGTCTTAAATCCTGTGGAAGCAGTAAAAGGTACTTAGTTTTTTACATGAGATATATAAATGTATATATAAAATCTTGTGGGTTGCTAGATGGGACCACTGGCGGTCGGACTTATTTGGCCTTTGCATTCTATGGGTGCTCGATCAGATTATGAAGAGTCAGTGGCGTAACCTTAGGGTCTTTGATTACGCGGCAGTCTCTGGTGCACTGGAGCCTTTCTATCATGGCCAGAATTGATGTTTTCTAGTGATTTGTGCTGCATTGTCTTTTCTGTGGGAATGGACTGGATGGGCTGGTTTTTGCATTTGCGTGGCATTTTAGGGGCCCCCAGTCACTCAGGGGCCTTTGGAATTATACTTATAAACCTCTTAGTGGCACCCCTTCTGAGCAGAAATTTCCACCACCACACTCCAATGAACAGATGTCCAACTGCACAGAGCACCAAGGTGTCTAGTGTGAGGCCAGCACGGTGGACAAAAACTACCTGTGTTCTGATGGAACGCTGAAAGCAGAGCTTTGGTCCAAGCCGTGCTCCCTGCTCAACACACTGTGGAAGACAAGGTGGCAATCAACACAGTTTAGCACTTCATGGCGGCTTCACAAGGTGACCTCCCCTGCCAGGTATGAGTCATGGCTCCTTTAAAGCTAATTATCCTACGCCTGCATCTCTGACACGTACATAAATGTCAAGAAGGCACATGTAAAATATACAGTGGCATGTGGGATAGGTAGCTTTCATGCACAAAACCTTTTTCCAAGATGAGGTATGATGAGACATTGAATATCCAATCAAAGTTCAAATTACATAGAAGGATAAATGACAATTCATAAGATTTGTATTTTGTATTTGTATTTTATATAAAGGAATGAACTGCCTAATGGTAAGCATAGCTCTTTCATTTCTCTTCCCCATTCTTGCTGTCTGAAGAAGACCTAGCACAGACCCAATAATGTAAAGCTTGAAACATTGAACTAAAAAAAAAAATAAAAAATTGGAAGCACAAATGCAGAACAAGTCATAGTGGAAATAGAGTTAAGCTGTCAGTGACAGGCAAAGCTAATATTGCCTGTCAGGTTGATGAAGGTCACTATATCATTATACAGAGACACAATGTACTCATTAAAAAAAGAACACAGACTTGCTGTCAAGAATATCAGACTATATTAAATTTTCTTGGCTCTGTGTGGGTCAGATGAATCTGCTCCATCATTACTCTGGAACATCCTTCTTGATTAGGCAGATCGTTTTTTTTTTTTTTTTCCCCAAAATGATTATTTGTTAAACACAAGTACACACAAAAACAGCCCACATGACCATCAAATCATTGACTGTATGCTCTCATAAAATAACTGATGAGTTATCAAATGCCCCATTTGTGGCTGTGCAAGCAGATGATATGACAGCAGCAGCTAGTGATAGTGAGAGTGCAATTGTCTTTAGTTACATAGAGAGACAATTGTGAAAACAGTAGCTAAGCTTGTGGATAGAACCACTAGGGAAACTTCAGACAGAGAAGCTAAAGCCATGTAAGTTACGGCATGAAGTGTATGATTTTGATGATCAAGAGACTCTATAACAGTGTTATGGCAGTGAGAGTGGAGTGAATGGGTGGAGGTTGAAGTAGGAAGTGTGAGTGATTACACCCCTGGTTTATGACTTTGAGTGTTACAAGCCTAAAAATGATGAAAATGTGTTGACATGGTTCAGTAAGCATTTCGTTCCTTAGACAAAAAGTTAAAAAAAAAGAAAAGAAAGACAAAAGAAAAAACAGTGGCACCACATTCCCACTGGAGGACTATCCCATACCCATATGCCCCCTGGTCACACTTCAATAGGTGTTGCTGTGGCACTGTGCAAAGGAACGAGCAGCCACAATACAATAAAGAATGACAGCACCAAACTCCTTGCCACCAGCGAAGAAACAGACACACCAAAAGTGATGTTTGATGAGAAATCACACATCGGAGATCACAGATGACCCCTTCTGACCTCAATTCAACAAGAACATGACCTGTTAATACTACTGAAAGATTCACTTTTTTCTTTTAGCCATTTTTTCCACTTTGCCATGGTGCAGGTGTATTACACAGCACTCTTAAAATGATTGTCAGGTTACTGGAAGATTAAACAGTTTCTTTAATATCTAGTTCAATCTTTGGGTAATATGAAGGACAAGTTGAACATACAGTAGATAACCGATCCTGACCTCACAATTGCTGGAGTGGCATTTCAAAGATCAAGGTTGGACACTGTCAAAGTAGCTGCTAAGTGCTGTGACACAATGACTTAACAGTTTTGATAAAGCCTGTCACCTTGCGTCTTTTGAACTTGACTCTGAACTGTTTCTGTACATGCTCTCCACATGTGGCTAGGCATCACGAGTGACATACAGTATTCTCATCTATTTATGATAAGTATTAAGTGGACAAGCATTTTCCCCTTAAAACTGTACAGTTTATAAACTGTATTTACACGTGCTGGAAACTTCCTGCATTTTATGTGATCATTGTGACAGAATCACTCAATCAATCTTTTGAATTAGATCTACTTTAACGTGGGATAATTCAACTTATTTTTATTGTAGGCTTTTGAGTGATGATTTTTATTGTTATTTTGTGCAGCCTAGCTTTCTGCATTTTCTCCCTTTTCCTTTAATGCAGTTCATGGTGATGAATTCGTTTTCTTTTTGCTGAACAATTGTTGTCACATAGCAACCGCAGATCTCACTTAATAAGTGTGTACGCGTGTGTTTGTGTGAATGCATATACGGGCAACAAAAGTAAATGTTTCAGAGGCCCTCTATTGGCTGACTGCATTAGAAATTGTAAATCCACCAACTCATTTAATGGAAAAAGGCAGATAAAAGTGTGTCTCTGTTCAGGGGGTATCAGGCATCAGAGAAAGATTCTTTCAAATAACAAACTGTGTTGAGTCATGTAAATGTTTAATGTTTACAAACTGAACATGATCATCTTATACTTGCATACATGGTCCTGACATGACCCAACATCATGGCCACCTGTAACATAGACCAGTAAAATTCAAACCCAGACCGACTGGCTGTCTACTGTGCATGCTCTGGTTCAGTGTCTTTACTGTACACCCTCTGCCTCCAGTTTTCACAAGATTGCAGTTGGATTTTGACCAGAAAAGGCTTCAAAACCATACAATGTTAGTAAAAAGCCCTATATTTAAGGGCCATTCTAGGGGGTATTTTGAACATAGCGGTGGGGTTTGAACATAGGACATTCCGATTAGATGTCCAACATCTTAACCACTGATCTTCCCCACCCGTGCTAATCAAACAACCCCCCCACCACACACACACACACACCCCCACACACACACACACACACCCACCCCCACACAAACACACA
>JAQMYJ010000038.1:21299701-21317426 GCA_030014305.1 Clarias laeviceps
TGGCTCAGTTGTGATCACATGACGCTCGGCATCAAAACAAGAAGCACATGCGTGATACATGATACTCGGTACTCGTAAACCAAGACAATGCTCGTTTTTTAAGTCAAAATTTATAAAAAAATCTTTACTCGTCTTGCGGAACACATTACTCGTTATCCGAGGTTCCACTGTATAGTGGTTAGCACTGTGGCCTCGCACCACCTGGGTCGATGGTTCGAGTCCTGCCTCGTGTCTGTGTGTGGAGTTGTGCATGTTCTCCCTGTGCTTGGTGGGTTTCCTCCGGGTGCTCTGATTTCCTCTGACAGTCCAAAGACATGCAGATTAGTCTTACTGGTACTGCCAAATTGCCCGTAGTGTGTGTTTGTGTGTATATGCACCCTGCGATGTCTCTCTGTAACCCTGTGTACAGAATACTGTAGTATTTTTTATTGTAGTAAGTTGTAATGATGATGAATATAAATTTGAGTGTGTGTGTGTGTGTGTGTGTGTGTGTGTGTGTGTGTGTTTCTGGGGTAAAGATCAAAATGCATCAGCATTTTAATTTCTGTAAAAAGAACAGCTTTTAATATCTTTTTGTTTTTTATAAGGTAAGAGTAAGCATTTTTTATGTAAATGCAGCTTATTTTGATTCAATAGACTCCTTTCAATGCCCAGCAATTTTAATTAGGATTGTACAGTACAGCTCTTCAAACAGCTGTACAGTGGGACTATAAAGGTTCTGACAAACTCCGTGTCCTCATAGTTTTTATCCAGTGATTGCACATCATGCTCCAGTGAGGGGATTTATGAATAACATTGGCTTGCTTTGATTTCATTGTCTGCTTCTTTGGCACAATCTTTCTCGCTGATTTCATCAAATCTTTCACCTGACTCACTATAAGCATAGAATCTCAGGCTTACAGTGTTTTTTTTTAGCAGATGGTGCAGGCTTGTAAATTGGTGCTTCACTGGTCACAGTTGTGGAAAGTTCCACTGCAGCTGTTTTGCTTGACTGTTGGTCTAGAGCTAGTTCAAGATGCCACAAGGTGGTTGTCACTGCAATCACCTGGAGTGTGTAGGTTAATTCAGTCTCCTTGTCACTGTCAGGCTTGTGTTATCCAGTGCTGTGTATGCGAGCTTCTTTTGTTTCTTAACGACCTTGTGTAACATCTTCATGTTCAATTGACAAGAACATGAAGATGTTGAGGAGGAACATGAGAGGAACATGTTGTGAGTCTAGGATCATAACCGCTTTGTCTCTAAATATCATATGTAATTACAAGCCAAGCAAAATCGTTTTAATCAGACTCACTATCTTTGTATATTATTCCAAGATTGTTCCTAGCAGTTTGTTTTTTTCTAAACAGACAAGCCTGTTGGACTGGACTACCTTTTTCTATGGGCTTGATAAATACATTATGTATACAAGATTGTCATTAATCTCAAGGGCATTTTGAATTAACTCATCAACACGACAAGTGTTTTAAGAACATGATTGCGACTTTGATCGTCATAGACACACTCACCATACTGGGACAGCAATCTGCCAATTATCTCCTAGCAGACATTACTTGACTAATATGCCAGGTTCTGAAACACATGTCTAGTTGTGGCATGTGCTTAAATAGGTGGAATCAGCCCCATCTAGCACAATCATGATGGCATTTTGCTGACAGTTTACTTGACTTAAAGCATAGTCTTAAAGTGTCTCATTCCTGAGCAAAGACACAGAGCGAGGGATTATCCACACAACCAGCCAATCAGAGAATGGAAGAAGACAAATTCTGATTGTTTTGTTCCTTTCCAATCAGAAACATCCAATCATAATTTACCTTCTTCCAGTCTCTTTCCAGGCTGGTTAAGCAAGAATCCAATTTTGTGCAAAAAAACTTTTTCTGTTATTGCAATGTTTCATTCTTCGCTCATGAATGAGGAACAAAAATAAGACCAGAAACTAAACTTGGGCCTATAGGTCTTGTTTAAAGGTCTCACACATACATATACAGGAAAATTTGTTTTATATGAAAAGTATATAATTTATCAATACTATACAGGAATGGATGTGTGTGTGTGCAAGCGTGTGTAAAACAAATGCTGGTTTCCATTTCCTGTTAAAATACTAAGAGTGTATTCATTAACTCCAATTGAATAATTGACACAGATGTGCTTGTGTGTGTGTGTGTGTGTGTAACATCTTCTTCTCCCCTGCACCTCAAAGCACCATACTATTATAATAAACAGTGTATTGCCTTGAGCAAACAGTGTTAATTGGCTAGCAAGCCATTTATGAGCCACTGAACAGTCAGCAGTCAGGTCATCTTTATTAATACAGCACATTTAAAATAAATATTATCTGGCTCCGGGGGAATGTTGGCATAGTGGTCAGCACTGTGACCTCGCACCTCCAGGGATGAGGGTTTGATTCCTGGCTCAGGTCACGGTATGCATGAGTTTTGCATGTTCTCTTTGTGCTTGGTGGTTACTGAATTTTTTTCCCATAGTCCAAAGACATGCATATTAGGCTAATTGGTGTTCCCAAATTGCCTGTAGTATGTGTGTATGTGTATGTGTGTGTACTTGTTCTGTGATGGATTGGCATCCTGTCCAGGGTGTACCCACGCCTTTTGATCAAAGTCTCCTGAGATAGGCTCCAGGCACCCCGCAACCCTGCACAGGATAAGCAGTATAGAAGATGCCTGAATGAATTTAATTCAATTCAATTCAATTCAATTCAAGAAACAATGCTTTTGTAATAATTTATCCACCTTTTGAACAAAACTGACAAATATTTACATTTTATGAATTGTTTCTTAGGAGTCAAACCACAGGTGACACTGGCAATGTAAAACATCCTGAAACAACATAGGAAGTAATTGTGAGAGGTACAAGACTTAAAACGAAATAAAATCAATTACTAATTATTATTTAATACTCTCTCTCTCACTTATTTTACCTCTTATCCTGATCAGGTTCTCGGGAGACCTGGGGCTTTTTCCAGGAGACTCTGAGCACTAGGAGGGGTACCAATCCATAGGATGGCACTCTGATACTCATTTACAGGCAGTTATGCATGTTATTGGACTATGGAAGGAAAACAGAGTACCAGGTGGAAACTCAAAAAGCATGGAGAGAACATGCAAAGGTCACGTTCGGTCTGTGGCTACATATACAGTATAACACATTGTGATGCACTGTGTGTTCTGACACCTTTCGCAATTTGTGCTACAGTAGCTCTGTATTGGATTAGACTGCATGGGCCAGCCTTCACTCTTAAGGTACATCAATGTGCTTTGCTTTCTCATGACCCTGTTGCAATGTTACCACTTTTGGTAGATCCTTACTACTGCAGATCAGGAACGTCTCACAAAAGCTACCATTTTGGAGTTGTTCTGAGACAAATTGGCCTTTGTCAAGGTTGCTCAAATCCTTACGTTTGCCAATTTTTTCAGCTTTTAACACATCAACTTTAGGGACAAAATGTTTACTTGCTGCCTAAGTGGTACCTCGGCATATGAATGCTCCCCTTTAAAATTTTGCATATGTATGAATGAACTGAGCCAAACGCACCCTGCGACTTAGTTGCGGCTACGTCCGGGAGCTGTTCAAAACTTGTTTGCGTGGCAAGCCAAGCAAAGCGGGGCATTTTGATTGAAATTTAGTGAAGACATAGCACCATGTGTCCCAGCAAAGACAGTAGCAAGAAGAAAGGGAGCCACGTTCAGTTTCGATTTTAAAGCAGCTGGTGTCAAGAGTAGTCATAAATTGAGGTTATGTAATGTTTAATTTCTATTTATTTAATATTTTACTTCATTTACATGTCTCTTCTTAATGTTTTGATTGTTTAAATAGACAAAAATATGATTATTGTGTTGGAAATAGGTAATATTATTAATATTTTTAGGGTGGCTGGAATGAATTACCTGCATTTACATTATTTCCTATGGGAAAATGTATTTTGCAATACAAAGTTTGCTTTAAGAACTCGCCCCTGGAACGCATAAAATTTGTATGCCATGGTACCACTATATCCCACATACTTTCAGGTACCACTGTAATGAGATAATCAATGGTATTGACATCATCTCTCAATGGTCATAATGTACCTGTTCAGTATTTTCGCGGCTGCCTAGATCTTGTTTCAGGAAACTGAGGGGGAAAAACTAGACCAATTCCTTTCAAGGTGCACACACACACAAAGCAAAATTACACACTTTGGGCAAGTAACCTACTCTGCATGTCTTTGGACTGTGGGAGGAACCTGGAGTACCCAGAGGAAACCCACCAAGCATGAGGAGAACATGCAAACTCCATACACACAGACTTGAGGCCGGAATCGAACCCTTATTTCTGGAGGTGCGAGGCCACAGTGCTAACCACTACGTACAATGCCACCACTAATATAAGTTTATCTATAAATAACAATAAACAATTCTTACTCCATCCATTACCCCCATCTCTTTACAAGTATAAGTTGCCTTGTCCATATTGCTGCACTGTGCAATGTCAAGACATGTAACTAAAGGACACCCAGAGGGAGTGTAAATTTGTCTTTTCGATATGGTGTAGTTCATCCAGAGGTCTTATATATTAATTTCATCACTGTGTACTGTTGGAGTGGTGCTGCAAGTAGAACCGAAAAAACTCATCATTACATTCACAGGGTTTTTATGAATGTTGTATTTCCGATATTTTTATGTTGCAAGAAAATTTTTTCCATATAAATGAATTATAACTTTAATTAACTGTAACAAAAATAATTAGATGATGTTGGTGAAATATAAAGCCATTAGCCGGCAACTTACTGAAAAGGTTTTATAGATTTAACAGCCCATTCCTCAAGAGTTCACATATCCTGACACAATGACATTTCTAAAATAATAGTTAAAGTTTAGTTAAGTGTCAGTAGTGTAATTACACTATAGTTGCACTATAAATCATACATGAGATTTTTCTTAGTCATGCAGCAACACATTTGAGGAAAATGTTGATATTCCTGGAGGTTCGTATGACGGCCTTGTGCTTGATAGCAGAATGTACTGTATCTTTTAGCGGGTTATTAATATGTTATGTTTGGAAACCATGTTAGTCAGTTGCATAGTAACAGTATTCTCGCAAATGTATCTTGTTTTTGACTTCTTATGTTTAAATTCCTTTTAAACACACCATTGCTGTCAGTCAGACAACTGGCCATACCGTATCTTTTTAGAGATGACATTTAGTTGTAGCTTATATATGGGTTACTAATTCCTGATAAAATAATAATGTATTATATTTCTTTTAAAATCTTGTCGTATATTTGCTTAAAATTAGCTAAGGCATTTGAACTGAAATGTTGTTGGATACAAAAATATTAACATACATTAAAAATAGCTTTTTTATGAATAGAAGGCACATTTGCTGCTGGTCGCCACAGCAACGGAGCGATGTTATGGGGATTAGGGTCGCTGCTCTGTTGTGAACCAGACAATATAATTACCGAGAAACTGAGAAACAATCAACCAATCAAAATTACGCCCAAGATCCCCTTCTGTCAGCGGCTTCCTCTATGCCTGTGATTTTTCTTTCCACTGTGTGTGTGTGTGTGTGTGTGTGTGTGTGCGTAAATGTGTATGTGTAGGTGTCTCTGTGTTACCTAGATAGGGAAATACAAAAATAGGTTGTAGAAATGATCAGGTTTATGCAGTGTTGCAGAGGTGATTTAGAGGATAATTGGAGAGATCAAAATGACAACTAGATTGAGAGAGAGAATGAAAACAAGCAACAGAGTGGGGCAGGAAGGAGAGAGGGTGAGAGAGGGGGGGGGCGTAACAGCAACAGGAAGAAATAGAGTGAAGCTTGGCTTTGGGGTTTGTGGAGCAGAAGAGCAGGAGGAGTCTTATCGCCAGTGAACAGGTGCTCCTCCTTCCATCAGCTGTGTCTTTTGCTTCCTCCTTTTCTCTCTCTCTCTCCCTCTCTCTCTCTGAAGTTTTATCTTTCATGCTTCTCTCTCTGTTTCTCTTCTGCTTTACACCTCTCTCTTTAAGCAGCGTTTTGAATAACCAGGATTAGTGAGAAAGGCAGAGAGAGGGATGAAATACTCAATTATCACTTCATCAAATGGAGAAAAACATGACACTTATCATAAATCATAATTCGCAAGGTATTAAGCTCAATTTGTCATTATACCCACACATGGATATTGAGTAACATTTTTTTTTCTTTGCTTAGCATATTCATTTAACATATAAGCAGTCACTGAGTGATTGTGAGTACGTTTCGAGGACAAGAGGTGGATTTATTTTTTCAAAGATGACACATATCTACTTTCCACATGTTGTAAACTAAGAAGATAACTTGAAATTTATGCCTAATTAAAATACGGGAATCTGGCAATATAGAAGTAATCAAGGCTGTAATTAACTAAATTATAAGCATAAAATCCTATTGTAGTCATGGTTTGAATTATGGGGTAGCTAAGGGGAGCTTGTCCTCCCCTGAGTGGTTTAAGGGAGCTCTACAAAATTGTTTTTTTTTTAAATCACACTTTCGTTTCTGTTTCTTGAGGATTTTTCTGTCTTGTAGCATTATGGTGCATTATGGTCATTTCTGTGTCTTCCACATACTCTGTCTATGCATGGTAAACTATCACAATGACTGGCTCTGTTGAGTGATATGTATAGCCACACTTACCTTGAGGGAAAAAGTGCTAAGTTGAAAAAAAAAAAAAAAAAAACCTGGTGCTGTGACATAATCTGGCACATAACTGCTCATAACTTCACTTCTGCTCAACATTTTGATTTATGATGCAGGTTGAACTTTAGGCAAATACCTAAGTACTGCCAAGGTTTCATTAAATCCTGTACATACAGACAGACATACAGATAAAGAAATTGTCTGATTTCGGGTTCTCCAATGTACTGCATAGAATGTAAAGATATAATTGAAGAAGTGAGTTCTGACCAATGTACAGACAAAACCTTTTATTTATAGAGATATTTTATTTTCTGTAAATTCCTAAAATAAAAAAATAATAGCATAAATATGGTAATTTTGTTTTTATTTGCTCAGTACATTCCACTTTCTAAACATCTATCTTTATTAATTAGCATGATTCTGTGCCTATTCTCGCTGTGGCCATCCATGCGAGCTGCCCTCGAATTACTGCATTTACGTAGCCATCTGAACTAACAATCATTCAGTCAGGGTGCGATATTTGAGTAAACTTTAAGTCGTTAATTAAGAATGCAGTATTTTTATTCAGTATTTCGGCGTCGCTTATGGATAGTCAGAATGTCAAATCAGAAACAACCCTGCCTGCTCTGAGAATTTGGATTTACTAAACAAAGACACCAACAAGTGAAGAAGGAATGTCTATGAGAGACAGAAAGATGTTACACTACCTGTGTCTCTCTGCTTTATGGTTTGCTTTTTTGCTCTTATTAGGCTATTAAATGTCTTTAGTGAATCTTATGTTGTTATTATTGTGCCCATATAAAAAGTTATAACTGCGTGCATTGGTTACATTATATTTGTCTGCGTGTATTTAACTTGGGAAGTCATGCAACATACCATAAAATAGGGCTCCCCCGAAAACCACTGTGTAATTCGACCCCTGATTGTAATATAACCTAAGAACAAAAAGAACAAAAAGAAGAAAGATAAGCTAAACAGTGGACACAAATACAGGTGTCTTGAAATAAACAGACCAATAGAGGTAGATGCAATTGCTAATCCTGTACATTAACTACTCAAAGCTAAATGACACAATGCAAAGTACAAAAGCTTTTCTGTGTGACATCAGACTCAGTGTGGCAATCTGTCTACAGTTTTACAACAGACAGACAGATTTTGTGCATGAGGATGGCACAACATACGAGGTCAAAAATCTTGAAGACAGATGTATCAGCTTCATACTGACAAAAAAAAAAGGCATTTGCTAATCCTGATTGAAGATGCCCCTGTTGCTAATCACTGGTGCTTGTGAAGTGATAATTTTCTTCTTCATTTTCTCAATTTGGTAACTTACAAATATTTTCTATATACATTACATACTTGTGTTGTGTTTGCAAGAATACATGCAGGAGTGTCGAAATGTTTTCATTAGCATTATTAAGCATAACATAACATATCTCCTGTCCTGGCATCAGAACACTGGCTCCCTGGTTCAGTTCAGGGTCAAATTCAAGGTATTGTTAATAGCCTACAAAGCTTTGAATAATTTAGCATCACTGTATATTTCTGACCTTTAAAAGCCATACAATCCAGCACGGCCTCCACAGGTCAGGTGATCTGCTTTTACTCACTGTTCCCAAATACAGGTTGAAGTGTCGGGGCAATCGCCCCTTTGTAGTAGCATTTTTGGCCTTTTATATACAGTACAGTGAGGACTGATATTTTCCCTTTTTGTTAATTTGTTTTGTTTGGTGGTTTATTATTTTGTTGCTTAATATTTATTTAAATATTCCTATTACTGTTTTATTTTAACAATCTGTTTACTGTGTCTGCAGCTATTTAATGAATGTACAGCAAGTCTTAAATTAGGTCACTAGAGATTTTTTGAGGTAGACATTTTCCAATGAATATATAAGGAAGATATATATTTTAATAGCATTTTACCGCCGAAAGGATCTTGGAGAACAAGTGAGCTTGCTTGCTGCCCAATGCAAATGGCTGGGAGTACTTTATTACTTCTCACAGACATATATACAGTACAGCATGGGAAGCACATTCACTCGATAGCCACCAATTCAGCCTAAGCATGAACCGGCGCACATTCAACAGGTCACTCACTCTAACACACAAACCTGGCCGAAGCCACTAATCCAGACACCCTTCCCCAACAGGGTGAACGCATAGAACAAACCCCCCAGCAAAGCATGATGGTCTACAACGGCGTCACCCCGTCCACGCCACAATATATACTAAGGGTTTTATACATTTTGTTACATTTAAAAAATTTAAACATTAGCAGCAACCTCATTTCTCATTTCCCCTCTCGTCTGTTCCAACCACTCAGCATTCAGCATCACCAGTGTACTAATCACCAGCCTGATCATCTGTCATCATCAGCACGTGATGGTTTTTCATGCTTGCATGTGTCACAGGTCACTATGTGGCTTAACAAGCAAAAACTGGTCAGACACAGGCACTGAAAATGAGAGCCAAAATTCCAATTAAATAAACTATTATAATAATAAAAAATATAATAATAAGTGTACACAAAATCTTCCAATAGCTTCCCAGTCAATCCGCACCCAGCACCCTTAGTACTGGTCCAAAGCCCAGATAAAAATGGCAGGATTACAGCAGCAACGACAACTGGTGTAAAATCTGTGCCAAAAAAACTGCAGATAGGATGATACACTATGGCAATCCCTAAAGGGAGCAGCTAAAAGAATGACAGCAACAATATTCTTAGTCCCTGTCCTAGTGAATTAGTATGATGATCTTACTTTGATAGAGACTACAAATCATTTCCATTAGTTGTGCTGGATGAGGGTATTTGTTGTATGCTATAAATGTAAGAACAATAAACAGAACAATAAACAATAAAATCAGCATGTTTTTTTTGCATAAACATGCAGTATTAATTCCAAATTATGTGACTTAAAGTAGATCAAATCGAAAGTTTACATTAAGTAGTCTTCTTATACATGAATTGTACACCTGGAAATTTCAGTTTATCAAAATATCACATATATGGTAGGTTCTGTTTGTTAGAAGTTCATCTTTCGATGTGTTTCTATTTTTTACCAGTAAAACTTGAAGATAAAAATCCACAGCCAGTGCATTGTAAGAAAACCACTTTGAAGGTTATGCGTATGTGCATGCAAACGTTGCAGACATGAAGCAGTTCTCTGACAGTGCTGCTATTTGCCATTGAGAACGACTCCTGACATAAAAAATAAAAATACAGACACACATAGCGACCAGCTGGTGGGCTTCAAGAAAAAGGGAGGAGAAGAGAGAGAGAGGTACGTGTAGAGAGGTATGTGTAAAACCCTGCTGTGCTGTGCAGCTCAGACAGATGAAACACCTCAGAATGTCTCACATCTCTGAAAAATATGACTTGAGAGACTATGGAAAAGACCAAAGTGACCTGTCATTTGAGAAAATCGTGTGAGAAAGTGAGAAGGGCACTGACATAAACCAAGTGTCTGTTTCATCAGTTATGAAATGCTGGAAGGACATGACAGTTTTAATGTTCTCTTGATCTTACAGGGTCATGTAGAGCTCACTGTGATCACTGTTGTTATCATTGTGTTGGACCACTGACCAAGAAATTTATTGTTATGGTCACAAGGAAGCACGCTAGCTGCCTATTTATACACAATAGCTATGTTTGCAATATTATATTTTTTCAAATATTCTCTCTTTGGATTGGCAAATTCCTTGATCACCTAAAGTTGAAATTATCTGATGAGATCGCTGTGTATTTACAGGTTGCTTAAGTTATTTTCTAGTTGCGCCATTTAGATTATGCAACTCACCTGGTTGTAGTTTTCTAGATTTGTCTTGAGTAGAATAATATCTGGACCACTAACTTTTAATTCAATTAAAAAAAAAATATTTTATTTGTATAGCGATTTTAACAATGGTCATTCTCGCTAAGCAGCTTTACAGAATCAAAATTATGGAAATATGTATGAAATGTGAAAAACAATGTATAAATCAAAATGATCAGATTTATCAAATGATTTGTTTAAACTTTTAAACAAAGAAATTTCAACCTCATTATTTGACAGCTGTTTTAACATGTTTTTAATTCACTTTAGACAATGCACAATTAGGGTTCTCTAAATAAAGTAGTCATTTGTTCATTGTGCTTAGATATAGGCCTAAGGTATGATAGAAACCAACTGTTTGCAATCATCACTAAATTATAAAGTGAAGACTTCTGTTCTGAGAGAGATAGGGAAATCAAATCCTTGTATGTGAGAACACGGTGTACTGGGCATAGATTGAGTTGGCAGAGAAGTTTGTGAAGTTTAAGATCCTTCTGCAGAAGTTTCAATAAACCTTTGTTACTTTGATTTTACCTAATGAATGACCTTCATAGTTGTTTATGTCTTTATAGTTTTCTAGACTTCCGATATATACATTCCAGGTTCAGTCCTTCTGTCTGGGAAGACTTTCTACAACATTTTGGAATATGGCTGTGGATGCATGCTCAGTCACCAAAGGAATAGTAAAATCAAGTACTGATGTTAGATTAGGAGTCCAGTAGTGTAGTTGGGATTGCTGTTTATCCAAAAGCTGTTCTAGTAGGTTTGAGATCAGTGCTCTGTACAGGACTCTTGATGTCTTTTACTCCAACCTTTGCAAACCATTTCTTAATGGACCTGTATGCACAGGAAATTTGTTATGCTGTATCTTACTCTGGCCCTGTGACTCCAGTAATTGGGAAAGTGTTATGCTACAACATACAAAGACATTATAGACCAGGGGTGACATCCTATCAATAAAATGTTTATGTTTGTGTTAGGATTCAGATCTCTATATATGCAGTCATTGTAAGTCTATCGGAAAATAAGCAATTTAAAATTTCCATAGCATTTTAATAAAATTTGTTATCAATTTTTTAGTAACTATGTTAAATATTTAGTCAGTTTAAACTTTGATGGCCTTGTATATTTAATTTCCTATGAAATACAAACAACAATATTTAATCAATCTTTAGTGAATCTTTATTTGTATACTGCTGGCTGGTAAATCAATGTGGATGGACTCGGGCTCTCAGTTTGGGTATTTTACACACCCTTACCGAAGACCACTGCGGATATGTTTGCATAAACGACCCATGCTTTATCTCATAGTTTTCATAGTTCACCTTCTTTTTCCTGGAGGAAGTCATGCTGTTTCTGCATTTCTGTTTCTTCCACACTCTTTGTCTATACATGATAAACTATTGCGTTGATTGACTCTGTTGAGTGACATGTACTGTATAGCTGCACCAATATCAAGGGAAAAAATGCTAGATTACTGGTATATTAATTTTTCTCATTTATCAGAAAGCATGAGGGTCCGGATAAAACTGTCACTCGGCCATGTGGCGAGCCTTTTAGTGATGCCTCATTAGACCATCTTGTGCTTCCAGCAACTTGGGGAAGACTCACATATGGGTGTGATGGTCAGCAGTCATATGGTGTATTTCAGCATGACATATTGTGTTTCTACCAAACTGTCAAACACTAAGTCTGGACATAATATTGCAATATCATGCAAGGCTTTAGAACAATTACCCTCATTTTACTTAAAGCCCCTGTTCATTTGCTGCTTATAAATGTCTCTTCATTAAGTGACCACTGCTTATTTTTTATATTCTATCTGCACTTAATCAGCTGTTAGCATCCCGATTCTCCCATTCTAACAGCTGATTTGCACTACAACACCTACCACTGACACATTCACATTTCTAGCACTTTATATGAACAAATTAGAGTGCATATTCATCTCAAAATGCAAATCTATAAATCAAGACTGTTTGAACAAGCTCTTTTTTAAAACATTTTGAGTACATAGTTGCATAACACTCTGCTCTCCTTAAGCACCATCTTAAAATCATGCCAGGATTATGGTTACCAAGCTGTAAAAACATGTACCATCATAAAACCATGTAATGTCGTGGTTATAGCAAAACCACTGTTAACCATTATTAACTGTAGTTTAGTTCCTTAAGGGCCAAGTGGGCCAAAACACAAGGATGGTATCACAAGACTGAAAGTGAAAGGCTGTCGAACATCTGATGAAGAGGAGCCCCTTTTACCATGTTTACCTCCAGTATCTTGTGTGAATTTGTTTCTGTTATGAAAGTGGAAAGCGGAATATAGATCAAAACAGATTACATGGGGTTAAACAAATCATTAATATTCTGTAGGAGAGACATACAGACGTAATTCCAGCTCTCTCAGTCTCTGAGGAACTAATTTCAAATGCCCTCCATCCACTCTGGATGTGTGTGTGTGTTTGTGTGTGTGTGAGAGAGAGAGAGAGAGAGAGAGAGATGTTTTGTTGGAAACAGGTGATGTTGTGGTCTCTGATAAGGTCAGCTCTTTGCCACAGCACGAGCTAATCAAGATAACCCAGATAATACTTTCCACCTGTCTGTATGTGTGTGTGCACGCATGAGTGTGTGTGGAGGGAGTGTGAGTGAGTAAGTGAGTGAGTGAATTGAGGAGGTGGAGTGGGATCAATGACATTTAATTAGACTGATATGTGGTGAAAGTGATGTCATAGATCAGAGATACCTGTATCACCTCGGAAACAACCAACTGAGTAAACTATTTAAAAAATAGCATATGTGAATACCTGGACTTTTGGGATTTGAAAGCAAGATAATCACTGTGTAATGTAGTACTCATTAGTGACACATGAAGGCTTGAAGAAATTAGCTTTCATCTACATATGAAATAGCTTCTATTCTTTTCAACATTTCTTAAGGTGCAACTAGACGGCATAATCAAAGGGCACACACACACATGCATACACTAAACAAACACTATTATTATAACCCTGTTTTAAATTAACTAGTCTAGCTAAGTTAATTTGTTTTAAGATTGATGTTTATTTCTCAGACACTGCTACAACTACACTACCGTACCCTGCTAACTAAATCTAAGTATCGCAATGTTTTAGACCAAGTAAGAGTTTATTACAGTGTTCCAAACAAACATGTTCCATCACAATGTCCTAGATACAGTAAGCTGTCCTCACAGTGTCCAAGGACACACATCGCATCACAACAAGCACTTTATCTAAAACACCATCAAAGCAGATCAATATAAAAATTACTACACAAAAAGGATTTATATTACAATTATGCAATGCCTGTAACCATTTTAACTTACATATCCAAATATTTAATGGGAATCTTATCTGGAAGCTCAGATAAAAGCTATCAGTATCAGTTTTTAGATTATCAAAAACATTTTCAAATAAAGAGTCGACTTGGTTTAATTAAAAAGAATGAGGCAGATAACATGGCTTAGAGTTTGGAGTAATGGATGACATGCTATCTTTGTTAGAGATATGTTGAATCCAGAGAATACCCCAGGGACTCAGCACGAAGCTGTAGTCCATAACACGGGCATACATAAACACAGAGGTACTACTTGTCAACAGACCAGGCAGGCAACTGCTTCGGGCCCCAAACAAGTATGGGGGCCCCAGAGAGCTGACAAACTAATATATTATTTATAAGATAATAGTGATTAATGCTGGCTGGAGAAACCCCTGCAAATCCAACAGACTCACTTCACACATTCACACAGTCATTCACTAGCAGCAACGAAGAGACAGACCACTTACTGGCATTTTTGTGGAAAAAATTGGAGAAGAAAAGGAATCACACACCATCCTTTGGGACAAACATGAGAGTCCCTGTATAGACAATAATTTATACAGAATTTAACTGAGGTCCTAGAACTGTGAAACAGCAAACCCAACATCCTCTGTGCCACCATCCTGTCTTGGTTTGATTGCATTTAATGTAAAGAATGATAGCTCAGAGATAAGTAGTAGGGAAGGTGAAGCGATAGTTTCATTGCCACAGCAATGGGTTCTTGATACTCTTTATATACTGTAGGGATGACATTCACAAAAGGGAAAGCCAAGACATCTCTGAGGTTGCCTCTTCAATGCCTAGGACCACTCAAACAGATATGTTTTTTTGCTTTGTCACATAATTTTGTCACCGACTTCAAATATAGAAGCGTAGCCTCTTTCAGCTTTAATTCATGCAACAACAACGTTTTTTCAAACAGTTGTCCACCGTAAGAGTGATTAGCTAACACTGGCTATAACTCTGGATTTTGGATCTATTCAGCTGATATGAAACCTACGGACAAATACACATCCATCCAATACTTGTGCCTGGATTAGCTACAATTGTCCTCCTTCAATTGAAATCTTCAATTGTCCTTCTCACAGAATCACTTGGAAGTGAGACAGCTTTGAGTTGATTAGCTTCATCTGGAGTTAACCTCACACACAATGGGAATGCAAGCTTTTATCCAATCATCCCGCCGTCTTTTTCTTTTAGCAGTATGATGAGATACTAAGTATGAAGGCATTAGTGCTTTCTCTGAGGCTCTGGTTAGACTTAATACTTTAGTTTCTAAAAATAATTGGGTTTGTTGGCATGACTGGCATGTTACTTCCCCATCCTTCTAACACACACACACTCGCACACACACACACACACACAAACACACACACACACGCGCACACACACACACACACACACACACACACACACACACACACACACACACACACACAGATAAGCACACATGAGCATGGGTATCTGAGGATCTGAGATAGCAGTATTTCAAAAAAAGCTACACCAACAAACTAAAACAATGGCTTGAACCAGGACTAAGTATAAAATGTCGCATTTAATTTGGACCAGTTCTGCTATACTCAGCACTCCAGGGATGTTGTTTTGGGTGTACAGTATGTGGTGTGCAATGATGCTGGTCAGTGTCAGCTTTAAATTTGTCCACAAGAGCAGGTGTGTAATTTGCTGAGACAAGAGATCAGTGGACGGTAGAATAAAAGATTGCTCATGAGTAAAAGAAAAGCTGTTTTTCAATAGTTAAGTGCCATCCCATTATTTTGGTTAGTCTCATATCAAAATCACATAATACAGTAGCTCTGATGTAAGCTCCTTTTCAAAATTTTAAAAACATTTGACTCTACGTTCTACTCAATATGTTCAGATAATTTTTTCTTCATTGCCTCCATTTGGAGGCGGCACAGTGGTATAGTCGCCTTGCACCTCCTGAGTCCGGGTTCGATTTCCCACCTCTGTGTGCATGGTGTCACACTCTCAGCGCTTTCGCGCTGATCAAAGACCGCTTCCACCTCTTGACATTTCCGTTCCCATGCTGTCATGCTCCACCACGCGGGCTTGTTTTCCCATGCTGTCACGTCACTTCCCATGCCCCCAGAATGCCCTGCCTGCACAGCCCACTTACGGAGGAGTGCCAGGAACGTGTAGAACCTTCCTATCAAGTCTCCAACTTCTCTTCAGAAAGATCCTGGGTGGCCTATGTTATCACTCTCTTCACCGGTAGGGCCCGACCCATGTTGTGATAGTTTTGAGGCCTTTTCTGGAGAAATGAAGAGGGTCTTCGACCAATCTCACATCGGCAGGGAGGCCGGAGCCAAACTATTACGCCTCCGCCAAGGATCGCGCTCCGCCTATGACTACGCCATCGTGTTTCAGACGTTAGCCACCTCAAGTGGATGGAATGACAGGGCCATAGCAGACATATTCCTGGAAGGGCTGTCAGAGGCACTCAAGGATGAGCTAGTCTCCCGGGAACTTCATCCCGAGACCTCCTCAAACTCATGGATCTTGCCGGGAGGATTGACTCGCGTCTTTGTTCAAGACGACAGAACCGAAGGTCACCCCCCGCCAGGAGATCAACGTCCCCCAGGATATCCTGCCCATCCTTTCCTCCAACACAGATTAATCAGGAGGAGCCCATGCAGCTCGGCAGAACCCGCATCTCCGATGAGGAGAGACACCGCCGCCTGGAGAGGGCCTGCTTTTACTGCGGGGGCTCGGTCACATGCTCAAAGACTGCCCGTTAAAAGATTAACCTCAGACTGGGAGCCCTAGAGGGCGCTCCTTCCGACAAGCTCCCAGAACCTCGCCCTCTGCTCTCCGTTACACCAATTATCAGCGGTCAAGCTCATCCCCTTCAGGCACTCGTTGATTCCGGCTCTGACCGGAATCTGATCAGCTCAGCTACGGTCAACGGGTTGCAGATGCCTTGCACTTCACTGGATCTTCCAATGGCCGTCCAAGCCCTAGATTGAAGCCCCCTTCCGGCCATCACTCACAGAACCCTTCCACTCACTCTAAGAACATTGGGGAATCATTCTGAGGAGATTTGCTTTTTTGTTATCAATAAATCACACACCGCTCTGGTCCTCGGTCTCCCATGGTTAGCTCTCCACCGTCCCCAGATCAAGCACATTATCACGAGTCCCTCTTGCGTCACGTCGTGCCTTCACTCTGCTCTCCCTACACTCCCCACTCCAGCCAAACCCGAGTACACCCCGGATATCTCTAACGTCCCCTGTCATTATCATGATCTCCAGTTAGTTTTCAGCAAAACCCGAGCCACGTCACTTCCACCGCATCGACCATATGACTGCCCTATTGACCTCCTCCCAAGCACCTCTCCGTCTAAGGGCCGACTGTACTCTTTGTCTTGCCCAGAGAGAGAGGCCATGAACACGTGCATCACCGAAGCCCTCGCCGCTAGAATCGACCGCCCATCCTCCTCCCCTGCAGGGGCAGGGTTTTCTTCGTGAAGAAAAAAGACGGGTCCCTTCGTCCATGTATTTATTAGAGGGGGCTCAACAAAATCACCGTCAGAAACCGCTACCCACTCCCACTCATGGCTAATGTCCTTGTGCTGCTCCAGGGGGCCGACACCGTCACGAAACTAGATCTGCAAATCACCTTTTCCGTATTCGTGAGGGCAATGAGTGGAAGACGGCCTTTAACACCCCTACAGGACATTACGAATACACTACGTTCCAAATTATTATGCAAATTAGATTTAAGTGTCATAAACATTAAATGTTTAATTTTTAAATTAAACTCATGGATGGTGTTGTGTCTCAGGGCTCTTTGGATCACTGAAATGAATCTCAGACATGTGATAGTTTGCCAGATAAGCCCAATTAAAGGAAAAGTACTGAAGAAGGTTGTTCCACATTATTAAGCAGGCCACAGGTTTCAAGCAAT
>JAQMYJ010000038.1:21337775-21349188 GCA_030014305.1 Clarias laeviceps
TATGTACCAGGTATTAGAGCCTGAGTGTTCGTCAGTAAGCTTGTGTTTCACCTAATGTATGTGTCTCCCACTAGTGCTTTGGTGAGGTCTCATACAGGTTATAAAGTACAAGTGTTCGTTATGTTTCTTTGTTACTTGTTTTTTTTATTAAAGACTCTCTTTTGTTTAAAAACACCCCTCTGCGCCTATGCCTGCCCTTTTCTGCCCACGGCAACACCATCAGCCATTAACACCCCAAACATGACACATATAAAGTAAAGCAACTGGAAAACTAAAAATATTGCCAGAAGATTATTTATTTATAAATCTGTTTCTGCCACTACATTTTAAGTGAGAAAATCAAATTAAACTAGCCGATTTAAAATATTTATTTGTTATTAATAGTTAGTTATTGTGTAACTTAGCTAGTTATCAATAGCTAGCTGCCATTAGCTAGTTAAATGTATACAAGGTGCATTGAAGTCAAACCAGGACTTCTGATTATGCAGAACAGCAGAGGACAGTTATGATAGTAAAACTCCCTTTATATCGCTACCTGTATATAATCTTCACTAATGCACTTATCCCAGTATTTCACTAGTGCTTGGGTACCATCAGGGTAGAAAGTTTTCTCAGTATGCCGGGGTCATGATCAGACTCCCTCCCAGAAACTCCATTAATGGCCCAAACATGTGGAAATGGCTTGGAGCGAGGTCAGGACTATATGGAGATGTGGCTTCCTTGACTGGAATTCCTTGACTTCCAGCCAAGTTCTAGTAATTTGCATGTGGTGTTTGTGAAATTATTTCTCTTTCGCAAGTTAGCAACAAGATATTCATAAATTTTCAAGGGTCAGGTGTTCCAATTCCTAAATGTTCACAGGAACAACTGCAGCAGGCTCTGAGCCACCTCGACCAGGACATAGACATACTGCCTTCTTCAAAATGTCCTCACCATTCAAATGTTTCATTGCAGCTAAATGTTTCATCACTGTATTGTGCGTGAAGTCTTGTGGAAATATCAATCCATTTTATGCCTTTATTCACAAGAAATTTCATTAAAAGTGCCAGTTTGGCCCACCGTATTTGTGACAGGCTTGCAAATTATCTTGACTTGCAAGTTTTACAGTAAACCTTCAGGCTGGACACTGGTGTTTTATGGAAGAACAAATCAAAGACTCCTTGAACATACTTTACCCTTGTTACCTTAGGTTAGGGGGTTCCTAACCTAAGGTTTTTAGAAGTGCTGCTACTTTTTAAGTTTAATGCACATGTCTGTGCATTGCATATACTTATCTAATTCCATTCATTCCTTTTCATTGCATTGTTTAAAAAAAGACCAATTAAACACACACACACACACACACACACACACACACACACACACACACAATGAAGCAGTTTGTCACGGGTATTTTCATTTGAAAAAGAAAAAAGGACCAACACTTCATATATTTTTTCTTCCCCATTTTCCTCACTTTCTGTCACTTTATCATTTCTCCTTATTTACTTATTATCTTCTGACAATTAATGTTGCAGTTTCTTCTTTTACCACTCTCGGTATGCTCCTTTTTTTCCCCATGATCTCCCCTCTTATCTTGCCCTCCTCCTTTTACCTCCATGCACCTCCATTGTCTGTTTTCCTCAGGTTAAATGAGCTGAAGCTAGTCCACTGAGAAAAGATAACACCCCATTGTAACAATGTCTGCCTTAACACATGTTCCAGGGCCACTGTCTAATTCTAACCAATTAGGATGATTTAATTTGGTTGTACTCTACAGCAAATGACTGATCAAATTAATCATGATTATTTCTCAAACAGGAAAGACAGCAGGGACCCAAGACAGTTTGGACTTGGATAGAGAAGAGTGAGTGCTTAAACATGTTGACCAATCTGTTCACCATTCTGCACAACTTCACTGAAAGGTAAAAAAACAAACAAACAAACTAACTAAATGTCCAAATAACATATTTAAAGTTGTTGTAAAACACCAGAACACCTGGGGGTGTGCTGTGGTGTCTGGCCCCAGGATGTTGGCAGGGAATTCCTTGGTTGCTGTGGGTTGCAGTGAGGGGCTCCATGGATCAGACTTGGTTGTCCAGCACATCCTATAGATCACCGGTCAGAATGGAACCTGGGGAATTTGGAGGGCAGGTCAACAACCTTGAACTCTTTGCCTGCTATGGCCCATACACAAGCTGATAATGCTCATGTGATGTGGCCAACATTAAACCTTTTCAGTAATATATGCTTCATTGGATTCTGTGTGGAATAGGATAAGATTGGCTATTCTTTGCTATATAATTGATAATCAATGTCAATGTTTTAATGTTATGCAGCAATCATTTTTTTAGGCGATAGAAAGGACACTGCTTGTAAGAGCTTTCCACTGAATAATTACTGCAGTGATTAATATGTTTCACTTGGAAACAGGTTATTTAACGCCAATTGATGGAGTGAGTAGCTTCTCATTTTTTAATTCCCTTGGTCATGGCAAAGATTATACATGCACACACTCACCAGCTACTTCATTAGGCACACCTTGCAAGTCCATTTTTGCTTTAAGAACTGCCTTCTACGTCAACAATTCTTTGTAACATTGATTCAACAAGGTGCTGGAAACATCCCTTAAAGATCCACACTGACATGATAACATCACACACATGCTGCTTCTCCCATTCAATCACATCATTTATTACGTTATTGGATTGAGATCTGGTGACTGTGGAGGCAATTTCAGTACAGTGAACTCAACATCATGTTCAACAACCAGTTTGAGATGATTTTAGCTTTGTGACTTTGTGGCACATTATCCTGTGGTCATAAAGGGATGGACATGGTCAGCAACTTTATGCTTTGGCATTCAAACAATACTCAATTGGTACTAAGGCCAAAGGTGTGGCAAGAAAATATTCTTCACCCCATTATACCACCACTAGCCTGAATCATTGATATAGAGCAGGATGGATCCATGCTTTCATGTTTATGCCAAATTCTGACTCTATAGTGCCTTACATACCCTTTGAACTTTTTTCACATTTTGTCATGTTACAACCACAAATTTATTTTATTCGGATTTTATGTGATGGACCAACACAAAGTGGCACACAGTGGTGAGGTGAAAATATTTTTTTAAATGGTTTTCAAAATCTTTTACAAATAAAAGTCTAAAAAGTGTGACACGCATTTGTACTTAGCCTCCTTTACTCTGATACCCCTAACTAAAAACCAGTGGAACTAATTGCCTTTAGAAGTCACCTAATTAGTAAATAGAGTCCACCTGTGTGTAATTTAATCTTAGTATAAATACAGCTGTTCTGTAAAGTCCACAGAGGTTTGTTAGAGAACATTAGTGAACAAACAGCATCATGAAGCCCAAGGACCATACCAGACAAGTCAGGGATAAAGTTGTGGAAAAGTTTAAAGCAGGGTTAGGTAAAAAAATAATATCCCAAACTTAGAACATCTCACGGAGCATTGTTCAATTCATCATTCAAAAATGGAAACAGTATGGCACAACAACAAACCTAACAGGACATGCCCATCCATCTAAACTGACAACCCAGGCAAGGAGAGCATTAATCAGAGAAGCAGCTAAGAGGCTCATGGTTTCTCTAAAGGAGCTGCAGAGATACACAACTCAGATGGGAAAATCTGTCCACAGGACAACTATTCGTATTGCACTCAACAAATTTGTCCATAAGCAGTCCCTTTTTCAGTTTGTGACAAGCAGCTGTCCCCTTACTTCTCCTCAGTTGAGTATGTCTACTGCTGGGTGCTCATCCTGGTGTCCAGTTCAAACTGCAAGTTCACTGTCAGCCCACCTGCAGGGTCCATATCTGATGAATGAGTAGGTGAAATTAACTACTACCTACAACATTTGGGTAAAAAAGGTTTGATTGAAATCTGTTTAAAAATTGATTCACCTTAGAATCTTAGAATCACCAGGGCATACCTTGATCGAAAAGTGAGAAGAACTCAGCCCATCATAGCAAAAGATCTAAGGAATTTTATTGATCAAGGTGTTCTCAGTGAAACCAGAACTGACACAATTTGTGCAACTTGACATCAAGATGCCATATAGAGTGGGAGGCAAACAGAAGTTGTACCAATTTCCAGAAACCCACCAGCAGACTGTTAATGAGTCGCCAAGATGCTATGAGATGGCTATATAGTCTGATCAGCTTTACTGTAATCAGTGATGTTATTATTTCAGGTTGAAGCCCACGTACATGTCTGTCTTACTGTATGGCAGAACTCAGTGCCTAACTTATTAATACAAAGAAATAAAATTGTAAGGTTAATAGCTTATGCCATGTTTACACTAAGTTGTACTTCTTCTGTCATCAGCCAAATACAATCCCTGTTTTAAGTAGATTATTAAATCCATCACATAAGAGTTCATACAGTAAGATCACTTTTACTTAACATTTAGATTTTAGTGCAAAACAGTGCACTGTCAGTTTGGGGATTTTACATGCCCTCATCTCAGACTGCTGCAGATATGTTTGTTTTAATGACCCGTGTTTTATCTCATAGTGGCAAACATATGAAACAAACTGGTTTTAAACTTCCCGCAGGAAGAGTGAACATACATTAATCTGTCCATACTGTACATCTTTAAAGGTTCAGTTTTCCTACTGTACTTGCCTTTTTTTGGAGCAAACCCTGCTGTGTCATGCGTTTGCTTGTGTTGTGAGGATTTAGGTGTTTTGTAGATGCATTACAGTAGTTCCTGTGTCTTCCACATACTTTGTGTATTTACGGGAACTATCGATGATCTCGATGATCGGGTTTGTAAGTGATGCGTATAGCCACACCCACCTCAAGGGAAATACTGCTATCTGGATGATGTGACGTACTGTAATCTGGAACAATACTGCTCATAACATCCCTTCTGCTCAACTTTTTGATTTAATTTATGGTGGAGATTTTACTTTAAGGCAAATAACAGAGGACTAGTTTCATTAAATTCTGTCCAGCCAGGTTTGTGTGATGCAGTGACAAAATCGGCTAGACAGATATACAGACGGACATACAGACAGACATTTAATGACATACAGATACATTCTATGCCCCTTACTTCCTATATCCCTTTATCAGTTTAAGTTGTTTGAAATCACAGACAGTCTACCTCTGTTTTTAATACCCCTTCAGTATTTAATTTCTATCCCTGTGCCCCTTTCCTATTTTGGCCATTTTCTATTTGGATTCCTTTCTGCTTTTCTTTGACTCCTTTCTTCATTCCCTTTTCTTTCACTCACTTGTGTGTGTGTGTGTGTGTGTGTGTGTGTCTAGATCAGAATTGATTACAGGGTTTTATGTACATAGAGTGTGTGAATGAGAATGATTATCACACACACACACACACACACACACACACACACACAATTTCCTGATTCTATTGCAGGTGGTGACGAGATCAGTATCTTGTTTTATTCTTTCTTGCTCTGAGTTAATAGTTTGTGTGTGTGTGTCAGAGAGGGAGAAGGGAAGATAGATGTGATTGACAGGTTGTGTGTGTGTCTGTCTGTGCGTCTGTGCGTGTGAATACATGTACAAACAAAAGATGAGGGTCATTTTATGTGTTGATAGTCATGGCTCTCTTTCTCTCTCTCTCTTTTTCTCTCTCTCTCACACACACACACATGCACGCACACACGTGTGTGTGTGTGTGTGTGTGTGTGAGTGTGAGAGAGAGAGAGAGAGAGAGAGAGAGAGAGAGAACATAAAAATTGAATGAGAGACAAAATGGGATAAAGAGAGACACTGTTTCCACTGTAACGTTAGTTAACTAACGAGCTCCTGTGGTACTTTTTAACAAATAATAGACACAACCTTCTGTGGCATTGTTAGCTAGGTATCAATGTCGTGTCATGCTAACTTATACTTTGTAGATTTAGCTACAGTAGCTATTAGTAGCATTTTACATATGCTAACTTTAACTAGCTTGCAAAGTTAGCTTTAACTGTGCTAAATTGTGCTAAAACAAAATTCACACACTAAATACACACATAGACAGTTTGTTTCAGTCCCATCTGACCACAGTAGAGGCATTCCCCTGCCTGAATTCAGCGTTGCTGCTCATCCATTGAATTCGTTAGGGTCCTTGACAAGCTCAGAAAATCCTTTCAGGCAGGTGTCGTACAAGGCCTGAGTGTCCCACTGAGTGGTGGCTGCCAAAGTTCGGAATACTATGGTGTAATCATAAGCAGATCAGGACCCTTGACGAAGCTCAAGTAGCTGTCTGGCAGCCTACATGTCCCCATGGGAGTAGTCGAATACCCTTCTTATCTCCTTAGTGAAGGTATTGAAGGTGGCACAGGAAAGGTTGTTAGCGTCCCAGATGGAGCATTCAGTAGGGAAGGTTGAGGGCTGAAGCTCAAGTTACATAGAGGATTGCGACAAGAAATTTCCATTGTAGGTTTGATGATTGGGAAGACATGGTTGGGCCATGCTGGGGTGTCAAATTTGAAGGGAGTGCAGTGCATACAGTAGCTGTTGAAACTGGGTTGACAGATGATATAATGTTTGAGGGATTTGCTGAGACTGCTTTTTTGGCCAATGGTCTGATGTAATTTGGCCTCAGAACAGGTGCTCAGAGACTTGGACTGAGGTGAAAAGTGTCTGCTGGGTATGTCATGGCCACAGTAAACAGTCATGGGTGAGGCTGAATGGGAGTGAACCCAATAGCAGACCAACGGATATTCTGAGAGATTTATTAAAACACAGAGGAATTTTACCGTGCTGGCATAGCAGGATTGGAGGAAAGGAGCTGTGCATGTGAGTCAGTGTGTGACCGGGATGAATGGAGGAATCCCCTATAATGATAGAGCAGGTGGGGTGATAACATAGGGAGAATCCTCGCAACCGCGGTAGTAGTGTATGAGAGAAATTGTCTTGGGTTATGCAAGAGATTATATCATGTAAATCTGGATTGAACTATGTCAATGTCAATATAAGCCATGTCTGTCATCTCTTGTCACTCTCTCATCTGCTGAGCAGGGCTGCGATTTGGTTCAGTGTGAAAAGAAACTGATGCTCACGCAGCATCAACAAGCTCGTTGTCCTGTTTAACAGTGTGTTCTCCACTGAACTGGGGGCTCATCTGGCTCTGTCATGTCACTAAAACGCCGCCTAGCACAATTGCCAGACAGCACCCATACCAAACCCCAGAAGCGTTTTGGCATTAACGCTGAACGATGCTACCAAAGCCCGATGGGTTTATCTGGCTTTGTAAAGAATTCTAGAGGTTTAATCAGATCTCAGACTTTGATGCATACCTGCTGCCACAAGTGGATGAAAGGTACGGTTTCTCAATTCCAGTTCTCACCTAAGGCTACTGGCAGGTCGTGCTTATGCTTAAGGCCAAGGAAAAGACCACCTTCAGCAATGGGTAGTGGCAGTACCGGGCAGTACCAGGTCCTCCTATTCAGCCTGCATGCCACTCCAGCCATATGCCGCTGGAAAACATATGCATCGTGCAGCTGGAAAGATCACCTGTTCCACTTCAGGAATGTTGTAGAAGAACTCTGGAAAGACGGACTGCCTCTGGTCCACAAAAGAGACATGCTTTCTTGGGCTTAGCTAATTAATATCTGATTTTTGTTTCCTTGTTTTTTCTCCTCTATGGCAGCCCCACGTTCAGATTTCATAAAAAAAAGACTCCCAGAGAAGGTCTGCTGGACGGCAAAAGAAGAGAAATCATTCCAGCAAATGCAAACCCACTTCACTAATACTCCTGTGATCCTGAACACTGATTTTGCCCACCCATTCCAGGTCCACACGAATGCCTCGGAGACCAGGCTTGGAGCGGTCCCCTCACAGGAGTTTGACGGCGAAAAACATCCAGTCCTCTATGTAGGTAGAAAACTTTATAACTCAGAACAAAAATATGCAGCAATAAAGAGTTAAGCACTTGCCCTTAAGTAGGCAATAGAGGAGCTAAAGTACTATCTAGAACTGCGATTCACTACAAACAGGATTCACAGAGCCACAGAGCTTTCGGCACCTTGGAGAGCTCCTTTGAGTGCAGGGGAGGGGTGGGGCACCCTAACTTACCAGGCCTGGACAATGATTATGGCTAACCATCTTGCCTATAAAAGGGCTATGGAAGCAGGTCGCTCACGCCTCCCCTTCTTGGCTCACCACACCGCAACCATGAGGACTCAAGTTGCACCGAACTACGCCAGCTGAACCTGCATCTCTGCGATCCATACGGCCAGTGAGACTTCAGTTAGTGTGTCTGACTATTCATTACATTGAGAAGACGTTGCAGTTTGCACTTCTGTAAATAAAAGCACTGTGTGTTTGTGGAACTTCATGTTCCTTTTTCTCTCTGACTTGTTGAACCGCTACAATGCAGTAATGTTTCCTTATGTAACAGCAATCTTAACTTATACCCACAAGTAACTGCTTTGTTTAAATTATATGCATCCATGTCCATATATATTTGGACAGTGTAATTGTAGCTTCAATTTGAGAGATTTAACAAAATCATTGTATTATTATTAACCATTACAAAATGACAGCCATTTAAGTCCCTCCATTTTCACACACTCAAAAATAATTGGACAAATGTCCGAAAAGCATTTTGATGGACAGTTATGGCCTGCACCGGATTGAGCTGATATATAGTTGATCTCAAGTGTTTAATTTCCATTTGATAACTGTTCATGAAAACTCTATATGTTCTCCAAGGCGGACATCATAAGTCTTAAAAAAACAACAACAAAAAAACCCAGACCTATCAAAGTGGTACCATCATTAATTATGGTAAACAAATGTCATAATAGCCAAATTGACAACTTGCCATAGATTTGAAAAGAAGGTAATGCACTTGCAAACTCAGCATCACCAAAAGGCCTAAAAGACCATGGAAGACTACTAAAGTAGATGATTGCAATTTTTTTTTCAAAGAAAAAACCAAGTCACTACACTATCTGGAGGAGAAATGACTGACCCTGTGCTCTGATTTCAACTTCCTTCCAAAGTTACATAATGTGAAGATGTCAAGAAGTGAAACTATTTCACTGTTTTGTTAAGTAAGTACAAGTGACATACTGTAAAAGGCTGTTTGCTGTGTACAAATGGAATTTTCATATATGGTATATGAAAGACAAAATTGAAGGCAGAAAGACCCACACTTATTGTAGTATTTGGTGATAACCATGTGTCCCTAATGTGCCTGCTTTAGTCAGTGCATGAAAAACTTTTGTTTTTTACCAGATGAATTTTAAAAAGTATTCAGAAATTTATGATTGTTTGTTTGTTTAATTATTTTTGATCCTGTAAAGTAGAGAGAAAAAGTAGTATATAGTAAGTATAATAAAGAAAATAGAGGGACTTTGTAAGATTTGCTGTTACTCCGAAATGTTTAATGCAATACTTTAAATAACATTTATTAAATTAAAGCTGAACATTCCCACGTCAGTCACATGTTAATTGCTTCATTTCAAATCTATTGTGCTGGTTTAAAGAAGCAAAGACAGAAAAAACATTTTTGCAAATACTTATGGATCTGACTATACAGTAGCACTGTGATACAGCAATGAAGAAAGTCTGCTGAAGATTAATCTTTTATTTAACAAAATAAGTTTACATTAAAAATAAGTTGTTACCTATTTTTATTTTTCAAAGGTGGAAACCCTAATCTCTTCATACCTCTCCTACTCTCTCCCTTAGCCTCTCTCTCTGTTGCCTGCTGTTTCCACTTCGTGTGGTAATTCATAATTAATCTGGATGTGCTAATGAATTATAAGTAAATGTTCATTGTGAGTCATGAGTTTGGGGAGGTAGGTTTTTTTTCAGCTCTAACAATCGACACACACTCAGAACTGACGCACAAAACATAAACCACTGTTTCATAATTGATAAGGTCTGATTAGTTACAGCGTACCAAATACACATGGGCCCTAATACAACGATGAAAGCAGGTTGGTGGGTGGGTGGATGGAGTGAACAGTTTCTGAATACTGAAACTACTAGGCTGAAGTAGCTAACAAGACAGCGCATAGACATTAGTATTGTGAATACTTGTAACATACAGTACTGTATACATTGCAGTACAGTAAAATTCTTTTCTTTGCATATCTCACCTGCTCAACTATGATAAAGCCCCCTGGACCAGTTAAAAAGCAATTCCAGGATACAGAATATATTATTTGTCATGGTGTGTATTATTTTGTTTCATAGGATTGTATTAGTTACTGCTCCATTTCATCAGTCAGGATTTTGTTATTTTTCCTGTTTTCGTTCAATAAAGCAAAACATTCAATACCCAGCATGCAATACACAGAAGCATATTCAACCACTGGGAATCTCTAATGATCATACAATCAGCATGTCTGAATGAGACACCTATGATGTCTCTCTTGGGAAACCAAATGTAGTGGTATTATGATAATTTTGTTATTCTGGAAAATATGTTTTTATTCAGAGTTTCTATGAAATATGCATATATGTTTGGTTGTAGCAGGCTAGACTACAGCTTTGTCCTACTGTATTTAGATACTGACAGGACACCACATCTATAAGATGGTCCTGCAGGACCTTAATCATGATATTAACTGTAGCCTGATTGTCTCATTAGTGCAACAAATAAAAGAGGGATAGACAGGTGGGTCACTGCAGCGTCTTGTTGCCTGTATCATGAAAGCACAAAATTGCCTGCTGCACTGAAACTTGCTCCTCTTTTTAGTGGTTATTCATGTTGTGACTTTCATCAGGCTGGTTAAACTTTACTGTTACTGCTGGAGTGATCCCCAGGGAAGTTTACATGAAAAGCAAGAGTTAGCCAGTAGGGTAGTCTCTAAGTCATTTGTTCATTCTATTTTCTAGTGCATCAACCATAAAGTTATACCTTGGATCTGGTAATTGTGCACTGCATGAAGTGCTCGTACAGCATTGACATTCCCGTTTTGGCTTCTTCTTCAGTTTCCCAAACTCCCAAACTACAGGTGTTGCTGACTTGCTGGCATAACGTCTCGGGTTACTTTACTGTAACCCTGATCCCTGAAAAAGCGGGAACGAGATGCTGCGTGAAAACGCTATGGGAAAAGGTCTTTGTTCACCAGTTGTTGAAGCATGTGTGTCAAACACGCCAAAAACTTGGCTTATATAACCTCGTTCAGGTGATGTCATCTGATCAGGTGCACCTGGAGGTTATAAATAGGTCTGAACTGCAAACATCCTCAGGTCAATTTTGTCTGAAAGGATGTCCAGTCACGCCTACAGTGCGGCATTGGAGCGCAGCATCTTGTTCTCGCTTTTTCAGGGAGCAGGGTTACAGTAAAGTAACCCGAGACGTTCCCTTTCAAAAGCTACACTCGATGCTGCGTGAAAACGCTATTGGTAACGAGAATACCAACGCCGCCGCACTGAAAGTGTCTGGACCCCAGGGTTGTGTAGCGTGTGCGCACAATCATCAAAGAGG
>JAQMYJ010000038.1:21349288-21360301 GCA_030014305.1 Clarias laeviceps
TTGTACTTAAGTACAATTTCATTGAAGTAACAGTACTTTTACTTGAGTAGCATATTTTATTACTCTTTCCACCTCTGTGTATAGCTCACTGGGGCCTCGGGGATTGCATAGATCAAAATAACCTTTCTGCAGTAAAAACACTTTTACTTTTAACATTTTTACTTTGGCATTCATTTTTCTTATTTTTCTTGTTTTAGAATATTTTGGACTACTATTGTACTTGGATCCAAAGTTTTATCTATTCCCAAAACAATTTGACCTAAAGACTTGACTTGTATGTGCGAATTGTAGCTTTGATATGGCTTGCTTTATGACCATTGTTCTGCTGGACAATAAGGAGTTGCTGGTGTGTACTATGACAACAGCTTTCAATAAAGAATTAAACACTGGAATTATTTCAGCTAAAGACTCGGGTAGGAGGGGATACTGTATGAAGTTTGTAGGACCTAAAATTTACTTTGGGGTGATCACTTTACTTTGGGGTTCAATTCCCTTAATTAAACCTACATCATGCTTGCCATTAGCCCATACATTTTAGTGAGTAATGATAAATGTAAATTGTCATTAAAAAAGAGAGGAAAAGGCTTTGCATGCTGATAACCTAATTTTCTTCCTGACCAGGTCTTGTGACTGTAGGTACTGTAATATATCTTTTATACTTTACCACATAATTTAACAGCATTACATCAGCATTTGTTTCTCTGTGGCTGTAATGTAATGTCAGATAAGAGGTTCATTCTCAATCACTCTCATTCATACCATGTGTCACTCAAAGGCCCTTTTTTTTTTCTTTACTCATCCTTATTACTTTTAACCAATAACACATTAAGGGTGTCCCTACTGTAATTAAGCGACATTAGTGTGACACTTGTGTTACATTTTCTCATGTGCACTGCTTATATCTACATTAACTACAGCTTATCTAAAAAAAAATGAGATATGTGACATACAGTGTAATGTATTAACTGGCATATATTTGTCTATCACCGTAGCATTTACTGAACTCACAGCTGAAGTGCAGAGCTTCCATTCATGCACATACAACAGGGGCAACGGATCACATTTCACAAGAGTGAAATTCTCAGGGTCAATACTGGTTTAGTCTCAAGAGTTTTATACCTAATTTACATATGAAATTTCACCACAATAAATTTACTGGGCAGCAATAAGAGAGCAAAAAATCGAAATTTATCATGTACACCTGGGGAAAGCCACACACTTGGCTTTGTGAAGCTTTCTTCATCTGCATGTCCTGAAGTGCCCACAGAGTTCAGGAATCTTCCACTCTGCTTCACTAAATTGTCAAATTCACATGCTTTAATGACTGAATGACCTGCACAGGAATCTACCAAAATGAATTTTGTTTGTCGTGGAGCGCCAATTCAATTGTTGGCATTTTGCTGATATACTTAAAGATCATACTTAACATGTGTACCTACAGTGGATGTTTCTAAGATAATAAATCACACAAGAATAATTGGAAAAAGATAGCAAGCTTTTCTTAATTGCGATCAAAACAAGAAGTGTTAGTAGGAAAATATTTTTTTGACTCACCCTCCCCTTCAGGCCACATCACCTCAGTTCAGTCCCCTCCCCCTGCTCCTTCATCTTTTCTGCCATTCTCCCATCATGTTCTCTTCCTCTCTGTGCGCTTCCTTAACCTCAAGCAGATATGTTTGTCATGTCCATTCTCACTGGGAAGGCGTCTGTCGGTTTGCAATCAACAATGTGATCCACGTCATACACTCCTGATTATGTCGATTATTCCATACTGGATTTCACATCATATACTTGTCTTCAGGCCAGTTGCCTGAGTTTTGTGAAAGTCTGTTCCCAGTTTACACCTGAGCAGTCCTCCAGGTTCATGTGAAGTTGATCTAAATTCCTTAGTGTCCCCAATGTATGTCCTCCAGACTGTCTTGGGTCTGACAGCTATTTGTTGACCTGCTCCAGTTCTCCAGCTCCATGGTCTGTGCACGAGGGTTTTTCTTTCCATCTGACCCCGCCAGTTCGACCATGAGTATTTTTCAGAGTTGAGCGGTTCCTTATCCTTCAGGGGCTCACTGCTGAGTCGATTGTCTAACTTCGTTTCTTCTGTTTCTCCAATATATGATGACACAGGTGATGTCAGGACTGGTGTTTCTGCATGCGCTGCAGAGCTGTATGATGGTGTTGAGGGCAGTCAGGAGCAGTAGGTTGTGGACATCTTCGAGGTGGGCAGCCATCCAGGTCAGGATCTGTACTCAACACACCAAAGAGATTGAGAGATTTGACCTGTCCCTAACTGCATTGCTTTTCTGTCCCTAACACATGCTTTACACATCCACATCTCAAAAGCAATCTTAGTAATTAAAAAATTCTACATTTCCCATTTTTTTGTTTTCTCAAACATAATTTAGATGTTATCTTTACCACAGGAACTCCACAAGATGTTTTTTGGTTTGTTTGTTTTGCTGTTACCCATGATTTTTATTGTCAATTTACGCGTGCGACTACCTCACAGTGAACTCAACAGTCCCCATGACTGTTTTTCAGTAAAGTCCCCTTGACTTTTACCTGTGCACCTTGCACCCTGACTTGATTTACCTCCGGAGGTTCTTACACAGAGCGCATCTGCTGCGGGGCCAGGTTTTCGTAAACCGGCAAAACCAGTACCCACTCTCTCTTTTCGTGCACCTTGCATTTTTGGGTACTTCATGGGTCCCTTACCCGTGTGATAGATCCAAGTCTAAATCTATCTCAGTCACTGTGAGAAAGCGCACTTCTTACTCAATTAATGACAACTTATAAATATAATTTTTATAAATAAAAATAATTTCCTTCCCACACGATTTTAGTTCTTTTAACTAATTCCGGTGTTGAGGCGACATGGTGAATCCCTGGTCCTCTCACGCTCGATTGCCAATTAAGCGTTCAAGATGAAGTGAAAAAGCCTTCAAGGCGTCAGCGCTTACGCCTCCCTGGGATTCTCCAATGTCTTCTTCAAGCATGGAATCCTGCCGACAACGCCAAGTTGTGGTGGAAATTCTGAAAACATTATAAAGACAAGTAATTCATATAGTGGGTAAGAGCAAAGTAACAAAGGTTTTATTTTAAACTTCTGCAGCATGGAGAAAGATGCACTCTTTCTCTCTGCTGTCCCATTTTATACACAAACATCTCTGCTAACATAATCACCGCCCTGTACATGAAGTTCCTACATTCAAACTCGAGACTCTTTATCTGACCCAGACCAGATGTCCTCGCTTTATCATCTTCAGAAGCAAGAACAATCAGTTTGTTTCTGTTCTATTCTCGGCCTTGTCTTTCTATGTTTCAGACAGGTTTAAAGCTTCTATAGTCTACGTTGCACACTTGCTACAAAGATCAGAATTAATACATGACTAAAATGTGATTTTTCCATTACAGTGCCCAAAGCAGAATCTGCTGCGCTAACTTGTTCAAGCGGCGCGAAACGCAATCCGCCCTGGCGATTTACGTAAGAGACTACTGTAGTGTTGTCCACTCGCACTAGGACATGGTAGCCTCTCAACTGCTGGAGGAAGTATTTCAGGGCCAGAAATAAAGCCATCATTTCGAGACAATCGATGTGCCATGTTAGAAGATGACCTCTCCAGATCCTTTGGGCCATCTAACGCTGCACCCCAACCCATAAGAAAAGCGTCTGTCGTTAGCATCTTGCGACGACAACACGGACCTAGAGTGGAACCCAAAATCAGAAACCGGGGTCAGAAACCCTTGGATGAAATCCCCTGGCTCTCAGCCACAACTGAAAGGGTCTCATGTGCAGAGGGCCCAAGGATATCACTATGGATGTACCTGCCATAGGACCTAGGATTCTCTGAAAGTAACGATCAGTCACTTTCTGGCCTAGCCTGATGTTCTTCGATAAGTGCAGGAGACAGTTGTGCCTGCATTATGATTGAATCCCATATGACCCCCAAATACGGTGTCCTCTGAGCGGGAGAGACAACGTTTTTCTTGGCGTTGAGTCTCAACTCTAGAGATTTGACATGAGCTAGGACGACATGCCGATGTTGAAGCACTAGCTCCCGAGACTGAGCCAAGATCAGCCAGTCGTGTATGTAATTGAAAATACGGATGTCCTGGAATCGTATAGGAACCAGAGCTGCATCCATGCATTTTGTATGTGTGTGGGTTGACAAGGCTAGGCCAAATAGAAGGATCTGATACTGGTAAGCTTCGCTTACACAGAACCTTCTGTGTTGTGGCAATATTTCTATATGAAAATATGCGTCCTTCAGGTTGATTGTCACAAACCAATCTTCTGATTGGATTTGAGAAACAATCATCTTGACTATCAACATTTTGAACTTGTATGTTCTGAGATAGTGGTTCCACCCGCGAGGATTTAGAATTGGACGCAACCCCCCGTTTTTCTTGGGAACCAAGAAATACCGGCTGTAGTAGCCTGACTGTCTGTCTGATAGGGGAACATGTTCTAAGGCCCCTATTTCCATCAAATAGGGGGCGTGTGTGATGTTCGCCATCCTGAAACATGGCAGGGGGCAACCGAACACCTAACATTTTGTTGGGGACCACTGTTCCCCGAAACACCAGTGGTGGCGGAGATTGGGCAATGGCCTCCTGAGGGTGCCAGGAAGGAGTTCTTATTCTCTGATGGAATACTACGCACTCCTCCCTGGGGGGAGACACTCTCATGGTCCTGGGCGCACCAGCCTCAGGACTTCTTTTTCGAGGAGATGAAACTCCTCAGGTCTTTTAGAGGTGGACTATGAAGCGCGGCGAGTCGTACCCCAGTCCATACGGGGGGGTGCCCAACTCGCCACACTCTCTTTTTGCGCTTCACGCCTCATTAGAGCCGGACCTGGTCGGGACTGGGTGGCCGACGGTCCCGACTCTTGAGCATGGCGGGGAAGAAACCTCACTAATGCTTCTTCATAGCGTTTCACTTCCCGAAACCTAGTGGCGACGGTATTAACGGCATCACCAAATAGGCCGGAAGGTGACATGGGGGCATCAAGGAGGAACATACGATCCTTATCCTTTATGCCAGTCAGGTTAAGCCACAGATGTATCTCCATGGCTTGGTGGCACGGAGAGACAAATCCGTGGCTCGGCGCAGCTCTGAGAAAGCCTCTTCGCCGATGGACCTGCCGGTGCTCAAGTCCTTCAGCAGGTTAGCCTGGTATGCCTGCAACACTGCCATGGTGTGCAGGGCAACACCGGCCTGAATCGCTGACTGAAAAGCCTTCCCCACTAGCAAAGATGTTAGTCTAAACGGCTTAGTGGGGAGTGTGGGCTCCTTCAATGAAAATGAGCTCCCAGGAGAGAGATAGCCCGCAAGCATCTCTTAAATCTGGGGCATCATCATATAGCCTCATGTCTTTGCATCAATGATCATCGAATAAATCGACATTGATGGCACAAAGATCCCGGACGAATATGAACGAATTACCTCATCATGGAGGTCACCAAAGAAGGAGAGAGACCTTCGTTGAGGCCCCTCCCCCCGGCCACCTGACAGAAACCTGTCGTCTAGTCTTGAGCGTTTGGGCATCTCCTGTTCCTGGGGCCAGTCGAGATGTAAACGTTCGACTGCCCTAGTTACTGTACCACCTCGAGTAACTCCTTGTACGCTCGCTTGTCACAAGAGAAGAGTTCTGAGGTGGCAATCTCCACCTCACTGGAAACGAGAGAGGAGGTCTCCTGCGCCCGATCAGAAGAATCACAGAGGTGCGCTTGAGAAGCGGACGCAAGAGTTTCCCGATCCAGCGAGAGCGCGAGAGAAAAGTGCGCACCAGTCTCACGCGCTTCCGGCAGATCAACATGCGATCCGCAGGAGTGAACCACGGCTCGCAATTTCTCTTTAAAGAACGCGAGCCGGGCGTTCGCATTCTCCCTCGAGTCCAAGGATAGCCTGCTCTTCACCCAAACACTCAAAACAGAAAGCATGGCAATTGTCATCGGAGAGCAGTCTCTCACATGGAGGCAAACATCACTTTTCTAACTCAGCCATATTTTACCGCTTTCTGTTATTAGTTTTATTTTAATTTTAACTGTCGCGCAGTTTTGTTAACACACACAAACGCAAACACAATGCAATCCTTAAAGACAAAAGACCTGAGGATGTTTCCGGTTCAGACCTATTTATAATCTCCAGGTGCACCTGATCAGATGACATCACCAGACCGAGGTTATATAAGCCAAGTTTTTGGCGTGTTTGACACACATGCTTCAACAACCAGTGAACAGAGACCTTTTCCCATAGCGTTTTTTACGCAGCATCGAGTGTAGCTTTTGAAAGTGAGCTGGCTTGCTGCTTTATTTTGCTTGGCCAACTTTGTAACTCCATCCAGCTTGCCCATTTGCTCTGCTGAGCTCACTGCATGTTTCTAACTGCCTACAAATGAATAACGGAATACAAATGAAACAGCTAAAAAATGTAATAGCAAAATTTTATTGATTTATGTGAAAAACGTCTTTTCACATGTCAGCTAAAGTGACAGTTTATTCTATTTGTATTCGCACCAGTTGGTTGTGTTTGGTGCATGCTTTGCTCTGAGTGTTTGGTTAGTATGGTTTGGTCATTCGTTTTGGGAGAAATATCCCAGGTTCTCTATCACGTCACCTGTCTACAGTATATCTTTCCTCTTTCCTTTGGTTTATTGGTCACAATGTATGTGCACATGTGTAGGTGTAACCTACATTTGGTATTTGGTAGTTGGTATTTGCTTAAGTAATATAAAAAGAAGAAAATTACAACTACAGCTTGCATTATTTAGCTCAGTGTGATTTGCCAGTGGAAAATACTAATGTATTTTGTAATTCATGTATTTTTCAGTGACCAATACTTTTATTATGGGAAACACACCTCTTGGCCTATAGTAAGGCTCATCCAATTTCCCTGATTGAGATTCCCAGGATGGTATAGCCAGTTCTCATAACATTTCAGCTAACATGAATCTCATTCATAAATAAAAGACTTGAGAGATAGATTAAAACACTGTACAATTGCTCAGTGAATATAGTGTAATCACACCCTCTTACCAGTTTTTTTTTTTTTTTGTTGCAAACGTAATAGCAATTTATATACCTCTGAACAATTATGTGCAGCTGGCACTCCATTTGAAATCAAAATTATTGTGTCTTCTGCCAAAGTTGATGCTGTGATTTTGTCGGTATTTAGTACCAAACAGAGATCAGGAAAGGAAACGGTTGGAACAAAAGGAGTCAAACTGGTTAATGTGTGATAGCACATTGTCGGCACCCATGTGAGATGGCTAGTAAGGTCATAAGCACAAGGTCAGTACCCATGCAACAATGCTATAAGTGTGTGCTTTTGTTGGTGCTATTTTTTGTTATTTGACTTGGTGTAGTTTGGTTCATTGTGTCATAGCGTATGTGTCAAAGATTAAGGCAAGTCAGGATGCAAGTGCATACCTATTTTTTATTTGGTTTAGTTTTAGCACAATCTATCACAGTATACACTTTATCTGTTTATTAAAACACTATATAATTGTTTTGCATGCATACCTGTGGGCATTTCCAAATTTCTATACTTGAATTTTGGTATTTAATATTGACATGAACTAAATGAAGTGATTTTTGTTTTGTTATTGTAACAGTTTTAAAACAAGTGGTATTCATGAGCCAAACAATGTCATTACAGTTCCCTTTGTTTTAAAAGAAGCAATATCATACTCAAGGTTGTGCTGTTGTACTGAATATCAGCATGGCTGTGATGTGGTTGTAGGCAACAAAAGTTCTACAAATACAGTACCATTTATTCTCAACACATTATGATTTTTTCATTTATTTAACTATATTTTATGCTTTGCCAACACCTATCCTTCCTTGACTGAAAGAAATAGTGTTGAGTCAGCAACTGAGAATTTGTTTAATTACCAAGGGTGAAAGTAATTAAAAAAAATATATTTTTATTTTTTAAATAAAATTTTATCCTGATACTATATAGCCAAAAATAGAATAAATTTAAACCATGGAGGTGGTGAACAGTCCTGAAAAATGCATGAGATTACCTCAACGTTTCCACTTATTCCACTTTAGAATATCAGCTACTGTAACTTCCTGGATTCCTTTGTTGAATCATGAAAAGCATAAATGGAAAGCTAGTGTGCTATGTAGTGAACAATCGAATTGAGAATTCCACACAGCTACAGTAGTAGTGCCATTGATCAGCGGTTAGAGAGAGATTTGGTATTCAGTCATTTTAGAAGCTGGTTAGCTTACGTAAGGTGTGAAGAAAACAACATGGATGATTTGTAGGCAGTTTGGAATGACTTAGAAGCAATTATAAGGAGACAAAGTGTTGTTTAAGATGACAACATTATCAGATGCCGAAACTGGCTTTAAATGTGGGTTTTGGCAGGCAGCTGCTCTCTCTTCTGTACTGCGGACCGTACGGTCTACTTTCACCCATGCTGATGACTGACAGTTGATATAAAAATTTAAATAATTATAGAACACCTGTAATGTGGAGGGATACATATTACTTAAACGTCTCAGTGCTGTTATACTCTATATCAGCACTTGTGGAATGCCTTTTGTCCAATCAGATTACTCAGTTGGAACTAATTGTTTTATAAACAACTTCAAGTTACATTTGTTTCCCATTTTTCTCCAGATCAAAATTATGGAAGAAAACATCAGACACCAACCATGTCTTAACTTGCATTAAGTAGCACTGGGTACATCATATGAAAGGCAAGCAGTAAGAAAAGCTAAGTGAATTGCAGAGAACAAACACATCCTATTCCTTGTGCTCTTCATGTTAATCGTAGACGATAATTAAATTGTCTGAGACCAACACCAGGACTTCCTTCAGGTCAATATTCAATCAAAGCCATCCATCCTCTTGGAGGAATGCACACGCACACACACACACACACACACACACACACACACACACACACACACACACACACACAGCATGTGCAAACCTCCCTTCTGGCATATTTATACTAATCATTTATCCAGGCAAATAAACATGACACCATTACTTTACTTATTGTGTGTGTGTGTGTGTGTGTGTGTGTGTGTGTGTGTGTGTGTGTGTGTGTGTGTGTGTGTGTGCGCCTGTCTGTCATCTTCTTCATTTTCCTGGGATTAATGAGCACAGGGCATTATCAGAGAAAAAGAAAGGAAAGCATAATATACTCTATTGAACCGAAAAAGACATTCTGCAATTTACTGAACTCACCTATAGAAAGTAATTAAACAGATGGTCTCTCTGAAGTACATAAACTACTTTGAATTTATACAACAAAACTAGTGTTATTATTGTGTGCAGTGCATGAACTACTGTTATTCCTCATGTATTTCCTTCTTTTTAACTCCCCTTTTCTTGGAGGGTCTCTACTTGAGTACAACAGTAAATTACAATGAGATCGTTTTACACACTGGGATTCATTGACTTCACGATTACCACAATATGTCATTATATTTTTTGATTTTATAAGCATTTTTATAGTAAATATACAGTAAAAAAAAAAATGCTTAAAAAGCCTACCATCTGGCATCCATTCTGTGAAACTGAATGTTCTGCAGTTTGGACATTATGTGACCCCCATATTATGGTACAGTTATGTAGATACTTAGCAAAGTTACACATAGTGTACATAGTGTAGCTGCAGTGTCCAGTGCCTAAATCATAAGCACTATTAATCACTTATTTTATACATTTGTGTTGTTTAATTACTTTGTTTCCCTTCATGCTTCAATACATCATGATCATCAAAATGCCCTTTGCCTCTTGCTGCTGCTATAACTAGCATTGTTTTTCTCCAAGTGGGTGCCATGACACATATTCGGACACACATTCTAATTCCAGAGTCTTTTATGATTTTTATATCTTTATACATTGTAAATCAGTGCTGCCATGTAGGCATCCAAAATATGCTATACTCTCCTTTAAACAGTTGATATTATTGATGTTATTGATAACAGTCTTTATAACGGCTCTAATCTGAGGAGCTGTTAATTGGTGATTTCTCTCTAAATTAACTTTTCCTTTGCAGCAGAGGTAAGTTTTGGTCTTGCCTTTATGAAAAGGTCTTCATGACAGCCAGATTCATCATGGTGCTTGATAGTTTTTGCGAATGCACTTGACAATAATGTTCTTGCAAGAACTATATCAGAACAGCTGACCTTTGTGTCTTAAAATAACAATTATCTGTTGTTGTTGTTACTTAATTACCTAATTCCCTATTTGTAATTTCATAGTTTTGAATCATCAGTAGGCGGCACAGTGGTGTAGTGGTTAGGACTGTCACCTTACACCTCTAGGGTCCGGGTTCGATTCCTGGCCAGGCTCGATTCCTGTCTCTGTGTGCATGGAGTTTGCATGTTCTCCCTGTGCTTGGTGGGTTTCCTTCTACAGTCCACAGATATGTAGATTAGGCTAACTGGCGTTCCCAAATTGCCCGTAGTGTGTGAGTATATGTGTGTGTGCCCTGCGATGGATTGGCGACCTGTCCAGGGTGTACCCTGCCTTGTGGCCTAAGCCTCCTGGGATAGGCTCCTGCGACCCTAAATACAGGATAAAGCGGTATAAAATTATATATTTTCTGTTTTAGAATATCAGCCAACTTCCTGGTTCTGGGGTTAAATCCCAAATAGCATAAAATAAAGTGAGTGTATTATAACTGCATGTGCTCCTATAGGCTCCTATAGGCTGTACAATCCCTTGTTTTAGACACCTTGTAGTGCTCTTGATCAGGGGTTAGAGAAAGATTTGGGATCAAAAGTTGACAGTTCAGAGGCATTTGGGAACAACTTAGAAGCAATTACTAAGGAGACAAAATGTTGTTTAGGATTCAATTCAATTCAATTCAATTTTATTTCTATAGCGCTTTTAACAATTGGCATTGTCCCAAAGCAGCTTTCCACAATCAAAAGAATTATTTAAGTTTGTATGGAATGTGAATGTGTTTAAATCAAAATGGTCAGATAGTCCCTGGTGAGCAAGCCGAGGGCGACAGTGGCAAGGAAAAACTCCCTGAGATGGTA
>JAQMYJ010000038.1:21402508-21413468 GCA_030014305.1 Clarias laeviceps
AATGAACTTTATCACAATATGCTAATTTTTTGAGAAGGACCAGTATATATATATATATATATATATATATATATATACACAATTGTGTTGTTGAAGTTCAACACAAATGGCTTAGATTGACTACCTTTGGCCATGTAGTATATATTAGTAAAGTAGAATATATTAGTAAAGTAAAAAAATAGTAGGAGATAAAAAATGCTCTTACTGTATAACACTGTACAAGAGCATATGTACTAGAAGACAACAACAATAATAATAATAATAACAATAACAACAACAACAATATTAGTTTGATATACCAGTACATTTGTTGATAATGTAAAGTTGTGTGCTTGTATCAGGGGCATGGGGGTTGCAGGGTGTCCCTTTCTGTCTCTCTGGCGGTAGGTAAGGACATGCTGTGCTACAGTACCAGTGAACAGAATTCTGAATGTGCTCCTAGGAGACACAGTCTCATACAGATCTGTCAGGGTGTTATATGTAATGATGCTTTAATTATGTTTAGTTCACAGCCATTTTGTTACATCCATCCGTCATACAAGGCTGCCTCTCTCCCATTTGAAATAAAGTCTTATTCTCTTCTTGATCTATCCTACCATGTCATTTTTCTCTTGTCTGTTTAAACAGTATCTATAAGTCTTTTTCTCCATTTGAGTTAAAACAGACATCTTTCACATAATAAACGATTTAGAATACAAAATGATGTGACTTTTAAAATATTAAATATTACTCTCTTTTATCTGTCCCTTTGAGCTATTCTGTAGTTCCTTCTCTACTTTCTTTCTTCCTACCCCTCTCTTTCTGTCTGTCTTTACAAATCTGAACTTAGTAGGGATGATAAATAAATGTGACTTAAATGCTTACAGTTTAATGTGATTCATATTTCAAGCGCCTGAATGTCTCATTAGTACTGATCAGCTGTGTTCCAATCAGATTGAAGGTGAACAGAGAGAGTGTGTGTGTGTGTTTGTGTGTGTGTCTGTGTGAGAGAAAGTGAGAGAGAGAGAGAGAGAGAGAGAGAGATTAATAGTATGTGGTGACTTAATAGCTCGATTTTTTTTTTTTTGTATAAAAGCTCTCCTTGGCATCTCTCTTCCCATCTTCAGTTTTTATAGTTCTCTCTTTTCTCAGCCAACCAGGACTTAGATAATCCCTAAAGGACAATTTTGTTGCCAGTTCAGCACACACAGTTTGTACCAACTGGAGAGACAGATCAGGTCTTAGCTTAATTTTTAAAATCTTTAAATATGTATTCATTTACATTTACTACCATTTGGGGTACAAAAATAGTTTTGGGATTTTTTAAACAATACAGTAATAGCAGCTGGACCTTCTTTCTGCTTAAGGTTAAGACATAATGAAGTAGCATCCAACTGTCAGTCACTGATGCAATACATCCATGGTGATTCACAGAACTGAATTTCTGAGTATTTTTCTTTACCAACTGATTAACTGGCAGCACAGTGGCATTGTGGGTAGCACTGACACGTGGACTGATCTTTCAGGGTCCTTACAGAGTCATCAGTCTGTTAGTGTGGAGTTCCGTGTGTTCTTCCCATGTGCCCATATGTTTCCTGTGGGTTCTCTGGTTTCTTCTCACCTCCCAAGATGAATCAGCTTTCCTGCTCCTAGTCGTGAATGAGTGTACATGGTGCCCCGGGATAGACAACCATCCAGGCTGTGTTCCCACCTTTCACCCAGAAGAATGTTTTTCATATTTATTTTCCAACCAAAAATTTGTATATGTTTTAATAGCATCTCGCTAGTTTTAATGAATAGTTATCCCTCTTTCATTCAAGAATTCACACTTTTCAGTCTGGTCAGAGTGGTACGTAGACAGGTCAAGAGCCTATCCCAGGAACACTAAGTGCAAGACGTTAATCCTTCATTAATGGAAAAACATGAACATACATATACAATAGGCACAATTTAGTATGTCTATTCCACTCAGTGACATTTTTGGAAGGTGGAAGGACACTAGAGAAGCCAGACAGAAACAAAAGGAAAATGAAAGAAGACCACACACACTATATAACCTGAGCTCAGGATTGAACTAGAGACCCTGAAGCTGTGTGGCAACAAGATTACCTCCTGTCCCACGTCTACACAGTTGCCATTTATTCATAGTTCAAAAATACTTTTCTATTAATTTAAAATTGATATATACTAAAACTCAGAAAATATAAAGAGTACAAAAAAGATTTTGAATTACTTAAATGCTTGGATTTCTGTACTAAATTTATCCTATGCCAGGAGATTTTGGGTAGGAGGTGGTATACACCCTGGAAAGGGTGCCAATCCATCACAGGCAGGTACAAACAATCACACACACACACACACACACACACACACAATGGGCAATTTGGGAACGGCAATTAATCTAATCTGCATGTTTTTGGACGGTGAGAGGAAACCCACCAAGCTCGGGGAGAACTCTGTGCAGACAGACCTGAGGCCTCCATACACACACACACATCCACACACACACACACTACAGGCGGTTTTTTAATGCTAATTAGCCTAATTTGCATGTCTTTGGACAGTGGGAGGAAACCGGAGTACCTGGAGGAAACCTACCAAGCACAGGGAGAACATGCAAATTCCATGCACACAGACCCCAATGGTGGGAATTGACGCCAGACCCTGGAGGTGCAAGGTGACAGTGCTGACCACTAAGCCACCAAATAGAAAGTATCATTGTCTGTATCAGTATTTAAGTATAACTTTTCATCCATTGAAAGAATTTAGAATTCAGCCAAGCCCTCATTAAAAAAATGCATCGCCACAAGTCACATTCCTTCCTAGGAACAATTTTTGAATTATTTTATTTTATATACATTTATATGCATTGTAAATATTGACAAAGTACATGCAAATGTTTAACCCACAGAAAATCTGTAGAGTAAATATATCGTGAAACATTTTTAGGCTACTATTTACAGTATATCTTTATTTATTTAACATGGGAAATGTATGAAAACATGAATGTGTAGAGTTATTAACTGAGTATGCTTGTCTTTAGCCAATTAAAAAAATATGTTTAATATATGTTTTGCAATTGTTCAGAAAACAAAAAAGCATATTTAACATATTTACATGCTGTGGTTTTGCTCAGTGAAACTGTCACTTAAAAGCTACCTTAGATAAATCTAATACATTTGTTCAATCATTCGTCCAGCACGGAGTGAACTACATTTGCAGTCTAGTCATTGAGTTATGGTTTGTAATTTAGCATTACCATTGGTTAATTTAAGGTAAATTATTTAAGCTTGATTGAAACAGAAACAAAGAAAAGAAAGGATCTATCTATCTATCTATCTATTTTTATATACACTCATGCAGTTGAATTTAGATGTTTACTGTACATGCACTTTAGCCAACTCACAGTTTTTCACACTTCCTGACATTTAATCCTAGTAAACATTCCCTGTTTTAGGTCAGTTAGGATCACTACTTTATTTTAAGAATATGAGATGTCAGTAGATAGTCAATAGTAGAGAGAAATCATTTCTTTCATCACATTCCCAGTGGGTCAAAAGTGGGTACATACACTTAGTATTTTGTAATATTGCCTTAACGTTCACAACTAATTCTGGTCTTTGGAACAAACTGACTGTGAGTTTATTCTAACTACAGTACATTTGAGTGCACATGTGTGACCATTGAATACACGTTTTTCTTGCAGTTCACGTTCCAAAATTTTTTTAGGAGTTAGAACTAAACTTCCATAGAGATAAAATTCTAATACCATATGAGTAAAATTTAACCCCTAACCTAATTTTTTAACTTAAAAAACTTAAAAAACTTAAAAAATGCAAAATACAAAAAAATGTCAGGTGAAAATTACTACAAAAACACCATATGGATTACTAAAATGTCTTACTGTTATTTAACAAAATACAACACATTCAAAAAGCAAATGTGTAAAACAGGTGCTATAATAGCAGCTAAAAGATTTTTGAATAAATTGTCCACAGTTTTTGTGGACAAATAGCATTGAAATGAAAATGAAATGATATATTTCAACTAAATTAAAGCAGTGTCAATCCAACACCCCTGTGCATTAGCTTGCATAAAATCTACAACGAAAGCACTGTACAGTCTGAAAAAAAGACCACAAATAAATAAATATAGTAATTAAATAATAATATTTTTAAATAAAATAAATGTATTTATAATTATATAGTATATTATATAATTATAAAAAAGTTTATTTTATAAAAAAATAAAATTATTTAATTATAATATTAAAAATTATTATTATAATATGTTGTTGTTGTTAGTCTTTCGGCTGCTCCCGGCAAGGGGTCGCCACAGCGGAATATCCAGTCCGCACAACAACTTGGCACAGGTTTTACGCCGGATGCCCTTCATGACGCAACCCTCCCATTTTATCCGGGCTTGGGACTGGCATTGCATATAATATTTATATAAAGTTTTATCTAATTCTATTTACAATAAAAGCGCATTATAAAAGTTACATCAAAATTTTATTTATATTTATATTTTTACATTAATAATCATAAAAATACAGTCAATGGCAAGGATGCCAAAGGTGTTCTCAACAACACATCTCCCCCTAGATATCCTGTAGTTGGTGACTAGCTCTTTGTCTGTAGGTCAACAACTACTGTAGGGCTTCATCAAATCTTCAATTTGAAGTCTTCAAGGTGAAAGCATTATCACAGAGTATAAAAGAAGGCATGGGCTTGTTATCATTGGTCATGCACCAATACTGACATCATGGTTTCTGATGGAGGAAAATTAATGGTACAATCCTCTATCTATGCACTCAGCTAACTTAAATAGCTGGGGATCTCACATATGTCCCACTCCTCTAATGTCTATAGGTCAGTGACTATCCATCAACTAAACAGTATGAGGTCGTTATCATATCTTTAACATCTCGGATAATAATTTGTAATAATAGGCAGCATCGTTATGATTTTGCTCCATGTTGGTAACAATTTTGTGATCAATTCGGGACTCTGTATAACATTGTTAAATTCCTTAACGGCTCGCTATTGAAACATAATCATGTTTTGCTATAATCAAAATTTGCAAGAAAGGTGTTTTTCTGTCCTTACGCATTTCGTTGAAATTATTAACAGCAGATGTGGGTATGCTTGAAAACTTAATCGAATTGGTACCGACCACAACAACTTTGGAGCGTCGGGAGAGGTTGGTAGCAAATTCAGCTGAGTGGAATGGAGGTATAACTTTTTCACACTTTTATGTCTAACTCTAGAACATTATACTCCACAAATTGGCTGTGTTATTTAACTTAGGTTAAATGTTTCTGGTAGCCTTCCATAAGCTTCTTACAATAAAGTGGAATTTTAGTGCATTCCTCCTGACAGAACTGGTGTAAATGTCAGGTTTGTAGGCCTCCTTACTTGGACGTTTTTTACCATTTTGCCACAACTTGGAAATCTGCTTGGGGTCATTATCCATTTGAAAATACCATTTGCGACCAAGCTTTCATTTCCTGGATGATGTCTTGAGATGCTTGAGTTGCTTATCCACACGCTAGTCCTAAATGTATGTATTTATATAGGTACAACTGATGAATGTGGTACTTTCACAAAAACACAGCTTGGTGGTTTTTACATCATCTACATTTTTTGTAGGAAAGATTTGTAACATTATCCTTGAATAAAAAGTGAAGGGAGCTCCTAGCAGCATTGCTTATAAATAAATAAATAAGCAAGTATAAATATAAATACAGTCAACACACTTCCTAGACTGTTTCATATAGATTTCGCTTAAAATGCCATTAAGTTTAACTGTATATTTTACTATTTTTTATAACTGTAGCGCACTCTTACAAAACATTGAATCAGTGACCCTAGGTTTTTTTCCTTTAAGCTTCATTGGTGTATATTTGATATTAATGAGGAATAATGAGTATATTTTCTACTCCATTGTTCCACAATGTAAATGAAAACACTGTTAATGAAAAAGAAAAAAAGAGGATTAAATTCTTAACAGAAACTTTTTAAACTGCTTGTGCATCGTGTATACACAATCTACTGATCCGTGAACAGTGTTTACCGGCTATTAATCTGATATCATTTTCATTTTCCATTTTTCCACCCCACTTGATTTTCTGTATTAGACTTTAATGAAATGTTTGCTTTTCATTATAAATTGTGAATATATTAGCAGGGTGTTTTATGCTAATGAGAGCTAATGAGGGAGAGAGAGAGACCAAAACTGAAATGTCCTAAACTCACTAAATCAAGAAATCATATGCCCAAGGTCATAAATACTACACAGGGACTGCAAAGCATGTATACATTATTATTTTTTGCATTGCTTTTATACCAGTGAGTCTTTTTCTATATATTTGTCCCAGCTTGTTCCCCAATGAATGCTCCTTAGTTCCATTTTTGGTACTGTGTCTTAGTCATGTGTTCCTGCTCAATTAAAGACACATCAAATGTGAAGGCCAAACCGTATTCTTCAGTGGCCCGTAGGTCACTGGAATTTAATGTATGTCAAGTTTACTGTTTAAATTGTGTTAGGAAAAATAATATGAACAATAAAGTTTAGCATATAGTATTCATTAATTGTATGTGCTAGCTAGTTAAGCTTTTAGCAGCCACACTGTAGCTCTGTTATCAAATGTCAAAATAAAGCAACAGCATATCATTTGTTTAAGCACTATTTATTTGCAGAATGCGGAAGAGATGGGAAGGCTATCATTTTTCTTTCTCAAAGAAGGTAGAAGAAAAATTTAATGGTTGGTTGATCAGATTGAAAAAGGGTTGATTTTAATTCAACAGATTGGCTTGCGTGAGGGAGTAACCTGGTTGGTTATATGTTGAGATGAAAGAATATGATTGGTTATTGGGCTGTATCCGGGAGCACAGACATGAATTTTTTCCCTCATTGCGTATCTAGTGAACTATGAAGACACACACAAAATGGCTCTTCCTGCTCCCTTTCCCTCTCTCCTACACTCCATCCTTGCCTCCTTCTATCATTCCCTGGGTGTGTCCTTCTCTCACTCTCCTTCCATCACCTCTCGTCCGGACACAAGCGATGTGACAGTGTCCCAGTAGAGGTCATTTTTAGACCTTCTACACACACACACACGCACACGTCAGCTACTTCCACTCAAATGGAAAATGGGGGTTTAATGAGGGTGTCCTTGTGAAGGACATGAAACCATCTCTCACCATCCATCTCTCTCTATTTTACTCTATTTCTGATTATTCTATATTTTTCTCTCTCTTTGACATCTTTCCTTTACTTTCTTGTACTGCCTTTTTAAAATCATTCTTCCTTTCTGTCTTTTTTCTTTTGGTTATCACATTCTCTCCTTCCATCTTCCTGCCTCTCTCTCTCTCTCTCTCTCTCTCTTTCTCTCTTTTTCTCTCTGTTTTGGTCTTCTGTTCTATCAGCATTTCAGTTTTCTTGATCCTCATCTGCAGGTTCACACTCTTATTATTTTTTCTATATCTTTATTTATCCCTATCATGTCTTCATACAGTATACAGTATGACTATTTCTATATATATTTTTTGCTTATCAGTCAGTTTATTGCCAGTGATTGTTTTCATGTCTTTCTCCTTTCTGCATGCTTTCTTTTTTATTCTGTCTTTCTCTTGCACTCTTACACCTACTCAGTGTCTCTCTTTCTCTCTTTATTTGTCTGTTTTTGCTACTTAAATCAATTATTATTGTGTACTGAGCGTGTGTGTATTCCTTGTGTGCAGATCTGTTTCGTGACTTTGGACACGAATGTGGTTGACCTCCACAATAACATCTGCCTCAAGGTGGGTAGGTCTTTTAAAAATACCATTCAAATCATTAACTACAAGTGCAACACACTCTAAGCTTCTGATCATAGTGTAAATGCAAAATACCACACAGGAGGGAGACACTGCTGTTACTACTACAAGACTACTACATCTATTTCATTTTTTCAAAGACACACATTCATTCATTATCTTAAATGTTAATTACCATCTGAAATAGAGATTCAGTCAAAGGTTCTATTGTACTCTGGCATGTGTTTAATTTTTATGTAAGTATGACTGTTGCTACTGCTTCTTTAAAATGAGTAAACCTTACACTACTCATTGGCTCAAATTCACTATGCTGCATGCTGTCCACAAGCAAACAGAATTCAGTCTATGCATGCTGTCATGCTGTCGATTTCCCTGCCCCAGGTGATAGTTCCCACAAAACAGGACTCTGGTAGGATGTACTCCTATGCTGTTTAGCTCTGTGGTGAAGAGTACATGTGGGATTGGGAGAGGGAGATGATCCTTTGCATGCCTAGCATCCTGGATGGTCGGGGATGGTGAAGTTGAATGAATACAACCAAACAGGCTTTAAGATACTCAAGGTTCTTATAATTGGTGTATGGATGGTGGGCACCTAACAACCAGCTCCTCAATTTCTCCAGTGCTACTGTACCTTTGTTCTGAGGAGCTCCCAACTTCCAAGATCATACTCTGTTGTTCCACTTGGCTTGGGTCAGCTTTCTGTAAAACAATGCAGCTGGGTGCAGTTTGGATTGCACCAACCGCGTTGTCAGATGCATCAGAGGCCCAAGCAAAATACCTCTTCAACCTCTCGAAGGGCTGGACAGCTATGAGGTTCCACTGATGCATCTGACAATGGGCTTGATGCAGTCATTTACCCTATTTTTCAGACAAAAAAAGAGTTGTGGAGCAATCATGCTTAAATCCCTGAATAAAGTGGTGGTGAAAAAGGCAGACCGCAGGGGTTAGGGTTGGAAAGCAGGAGGAAGCACTGTAGCTCCTTAATGGTAGTTGGAGCAAGCCAGTCTTTAAATGCCAGCCCATTATCCTGGCCCATTAGCTCTCTTTCAGGCTCGAAGATGTAAGCAATGGACACAATCCAATGATGTAACCAATGAACACCACTTCCAAGTGTGTGAAACTAAGATTTCTCCCCTTAACGTATAGTTGGTGTTTCAGGAGGTGTGACAGGAACAACCTCACATTGTTATTTATGCCATTTATCAGGTGGGATACTGTAGCAGCCGAAAAACCTAATGGAATCATGCAGTATTATCATGGCTGTCTTCCACTCACCTCCCTCTCATATACACACCAGGCTGTAGCCAGTCTCTTTGATGAGGACATATCCTCCCATGGATTTTCATACCACTGCTATGTGGGTTCTCCTTCCTCTCCCTTAGACACTCATGTTTCTGCTCAGATCTGTGCATGATCATCAGCTGAACATTAATCACAGCAAAACTGAAATGCTGTTCATCCTACATACAACCTTGGGTTATCCATGGACAATAAACTGTCCTTTTCCTTTCCCATTGTTAATCTGACATGCTCATACTAAGTTTTCTTTCACTACATCAGGATTAGTATATTTCTAAACCAAAAGGCTGTTTTGAGACAGGACTGCTGCAACTCATTTTTGGCAGCTCCAACTCTGTGCTCCATTCAACATTTGCATCTTATCAGGAATGCAGACGCATGGCTTCCTATGGCTACTCACATCAGATTTCAAATTCTATAAATTTACATGCACAGTTAAGTCAAGCTATGGTTATAGCTTTAATAGACTTTTTAAATAGTCTATTGTTCTTGTCACATTATACAAGCTTGTCGGGGAAATCGATTTATTGACCAATGTCCGACTCCAGGTGGCGATATGCCCCCTTTCAGCTTGTTAGTGTTGTATTTCCGGTTTTGTACAAATGAGATACACATTATCCCTTGTGGTTAGGGTGTTATCTGAACTTGGTTGGAGACTTCTTCCACTTGGAAACTGTGGAGCATGCACAGAGCACCTAGACCTATTTCTGTGTCCAATTGTGTTATATATTGTAACGGGTTCGACCCTATGTGCACGGGCGGCACCATGAAGTACGGACACGAGGCGAAGTCTTAACGCAAACTTTCTCGCAGCCTTTTCCTCTTCGACGGGGCTGCGAAGTCGGGCTCGGTGCGGGAGTGAAGGTGCTGCGGGAGCTCGCGCTGTTATTTCCACGCGCTGTCCTCAGCGCGGAGATCAAAGGGCGGAATTCCAGTGTCCTTTTTAAAGTCCCTGGGGTGCGTCACATCGCCCCACTCGCATGCAACTCTCTCCTGCTCCACTGCATCACCTACTTCCCAAACACTGGACTAAACTCCGCGCCTTCCTTATTATAATGCGGAGCAAGCCCGAGATCCTATTAACAGTAATTATCACCAGCCGGCCCGAATAGGCGGCTCAGACCCCAGCCTCGATCTGGACTCAACCCAAGGTCCTTGCCATGTGCCCCCGTGCCCGCTTTCTCCAACAGTGTAACGGATTCGACCCTTTGTGCATGGGCGGCACCATGAAGCACGGACACGAGGCGAGGTCTTACGGGGAAAAAGGGTAATTTATTTAGGTAAAATGGGGAAGGAAAGGGTTAAAAGAGGGAGGACAGAAAGAAAGGGAAGGAAAAAAGGTGCACGCTGGCATCCGGGCACACAGCTGGCGACAGGTGGTGGTGGTCCAGTGCTTCTGCACGCTTCCTCATGACGTCCCTCAAGCATGTTAAAATTTCAGTAAAAATACTTGATTTCTTATACTCTCCTGAAACTCAACCAGGAAATCCCATACTTTTTGCACATGAATTATTTTCTATATTACTTAAATTTGTAGCCTTGATTTCCATTTTATGTTTTTTCTCACCCATGCTTATGGACATTTTTACAGGACATTTTTTACATAAGTAGTTTAAAGGGGATTAGTATAAAGGAGATTACATTTTAATCTGTCCTGTGTAACATATTTTTTTAATTATTATTTTACATTAAGTATTACATGTGCACTACATATATGCAGGTTTAATCTATAAATTTTTTAAATAATAATAATAATAATAATATGTATTTTAAAGGTGTCAGTATTCGGTTGGAGATTATTACATTTCAATTAATAAAATGTAATAATCTCCAACCGAATACTGCCACCTTTAAAATACATA
>JAQMYJ010000038.1:21427720-21438839 GCA_030014305.1 Clarias laeviceps
TAATATTATCTACATGTGCTTCAAATGAAAGGCTGGAATCTATAATCACACCAAGGTCTTTTACTGTTGCACTTGATGGAACAGAAAGGCCATTTACACATATAGTACACTTTTATCCAAAGAGAATAAAAATTGAGGCACAATCTATAATCTAAACTAGATAGATAGATAGATATATTTAATTGATCCTGTGAGGGAAACTATTGAAGGTTTTTATCCCTGAAATCACTAATGCAAGTGCTATAGAATTATACAGTTATATACTAATTACTTGTGCTAAACATAAGTCTAAAACCATTTCTTAACACCATCAACTCCCTTCTTCTGCCTCCTCTTGGCTTATCCTCCCAGATCCACTTTGGAATTTGATGTTTATGACCTTTTATTTAAAACCAACAAATATACCAGCAAAACCTATAAGAAGTTCCCACTCTTTCCCCTTGGTGCTTCCTGCCAGAAAGATTTCGTAAACATTTTGGCTTTTCAGAGCCTGCTTTCATCTTGGAGTCAAATCTTATTCATCTACATAACAATTTAATTCTAGTCATCACTTTCAGGTCATCTTTCCCTACATTAACATTTTACTTCATTCTGATTCTGTTCCTACTGCTATGAATTATTGATTCATAATTCTTAAAGAAGCTAGCCATAAGCCTCACTCTTAGCATGCTGCTGGCCTTTCTAATGTCACCTTCATAGCACAATTGTTGGAATGGTTTGTAAACTTTCATTGTCGATATCAATATTTCGAAATACTTCAGTTTAGTTTTCATACACCGTAGTGTATGGCATTATTGAAAACACTTTTACTGCCTAAGCACAACTTAGCCATCAGTGCTGTTCCAAAGGTATTCCTCAAGAACACTTTGACCCTCTCCATTTCACTGTGTTCCTCTTTAATGTATGTCTTAATGATCATTTATGGTGCCAATGTTACAGAAAACATCAACTACCCTGAAATCACACTGCAAGCATTGTGTGTAGTCTATAAAATAAAAATAAAAAAATGGAAGTTTTTAGCACTGTTTGGACCTCCAGGGTCCGGGTTCAATTTCTGGCCAGGTTCCATTCCCATCTCTGTGTGCATGGAGTTTGCATGTTCTCCCCGTGCTTGGTGGGTTTCCTCCGGTTTCCTCCCACAGTCGAAAGACCTGCAGATTTGGCTAATTGGTGTTCCCAAATTGCCTGTTGTGTGTGAATGAGTTCGTGTCTGTGTGTGCCCTGCGATGGATTGGTACGCTGTCCAGGGTGTGTCCTTGTGTATCCCGCCTTGTACCCTAAGTCTCCTGGGATAGGCTCCAGACCCCCCGTGACCCTGAATACAGGATAAAGCAGTATATGAGTGAGGACGTTTTACAGATTGAACCAGCATGGCTAATAAAGAGACTTTGTCCTTATATTCAAGTATACTAGGAACAGGATCCAAACAAATAGCTGGAACAAATAACTGACAGACCACAGCCAGCACTCGGCATTCACGATACCAAACGTAGAAATGAACAGCATACTCCCAACCAGAAAGTAAAAACATCAACAGAAAATGATCATTATAATAACAAAATAGTATAAAAAAGTGTTAAGGGGTAGTGAGTTCCATAGAAACTGAGGGTTAATGCAATGATACTCACATTCCAACCAGCAGCCACAAGGCAAAACTAATCTATAATTAAACTCTCATGAGGAATAAGACAGAGCAGCGTGTGAAGGTTATCCTCACCTCAGAGCCAATGCAGTATTTGTTATAAGATACAAAAGGTCTTTGGAGGTTTCTTTATAAGACAAAGAAAAAAGAAGTAAAAGTCAGTGATGAAGTTTAATGACATGTCACTCATGATTGAGAAGTTTGATCGCATTTAGAAACCAGAATTGCTATGTGATATTCTAAACTTGTCTTATTTTTCGCCCACATTATCCTCCTCATGTTCAGATACAGAATTGAACCTGATTTAACCTGGGTATATAGCAAAAGTGTTTTTTATATAAGTATTTCTACATAGCAAAGTTATAATATTTAGTATACAAATCCATATTCAAATTCAGATACTCGTATTGTTAACCAAAATTACTGTGATATAAAAACAACTTTTTTTTTTTTTTTTTTTGTAGAGGCTGACACCGGAGTTTTAGTAGAATCGTCCAAGATGCTACAAACAGAACAAACTAAGAAGAAGAACATGCTAGAAAGAGAAGACAGTGAAGACTCAGATACCCTTTGTGCTTCCTGCAAATCCCACAAAGTTTCCAGAACTTCCAACAGACGTGAAAAAATCACTCCTAAAATTAGCAAACAAACCAACAAAGAGTCAAATTATGCCTCTAGCCTTGCTGAATCTGTTCTGCAGGATGCTTTTATCTGCCTTTCTCAAGACGACGCATCCTTTCCCACTGAGGCAGCAGTGTCTAACTCCAGCTCTACAAAAACATCAACTGATGTGCCCACTAGAACAAGAACGCACTCCTTTGAACTTCCAAAAATTGTGATAGTCCAGAGTCCTGATAACTGCGAAGAGCCGTCCGAATGGCCCGGAACACAATCCTTTGGTGCACATGAAAATCAGGACGTCTTACAAGAAACAGGAAATCAGCAGCAAAGCTCTACAGTGAGGCACACAGCTAAGCCTGTGGAGATAGCCTTAGCATGTGCTGCTAGCATCATCGGCACAATCAGCAACCCACAGATCACAAAGCAACTAGTGCTCGAATCAGGAAACGATGAAGAGGAGATGGATGAAGAAGAGGACAGAGAGACAGAACAAATAGGCTATTCAGTACCTTCTGCAATATGTGCCATATCCCAACTAGCAGGAGCAGCTGATCCAGTAGTAACTGAAGATTCATGTGAATTGTCTACAACATCAGTTGGCCTGCTATCAGCAGCTCAAGCTTCCACAGCCATTACGTTACACTGCAATGTTGCGGAAGGATCTAGTATGGACACTTTTAGATCTACTGTTGCTGAGATTCTCCTGAAGGAAGCTTTAGAAGTCCTGATCCACAAACAGAGCTACACCAGCATAGCAAACTTCTTGGAGACTACACATAACAAGATTGTGGATGGCATCATGCATCCAAGAAGATCCTGTCAGAACAATGTGGGATCAGACAATTTTACACAAGAGTTGGCAGAAAGCATGTTTAAATATGCATTGGAGAAAGCTGTAACAAGAAAAGAGCTTAAAGGAAAGGATGCCCCAAATATTCAATGCTTCCTTTTGGAGAGTGTGAACAGCTTGCTCTTTGATGTTCTTTGTGCCACATCAAGAAAATTTGGTGATATTTCAAAATGTACACCAGAGTTATTAGATGGGCAAAAGTGTGAAGTCAGTACAAAAGAAAATGAAGTAACTGCCAATTCTGGAGGAGAAGCTGTAAACCAACTCCATTATTTAACCAAACTCAAAAAGCCTGAACATTTGAATGAGGTAGAAAAGCCTTCTTTATTTGCAAGGGAAATGGAAACAGAGCACATTCTGCAACCACAGAAAGGAAATAAATCAAATGTGAATGATCCCACCAAACAGCCTCAAAGCAGAACTACTGTTACCACATTCAAAGAATGTGAAGTTAGGCAACAGACTTTCTCTTCATCTACAGGACCCCTGACGGTGTCTAAAATGAATCAAGGTGAGTCTAAGACTCCTGTTGCATGTTTTGCTGAAGACTTGGCAACTACTGTAGTCTCTATGGCTACAGAGCTGGCAGCAATATGTCTGGAAAATTCAAGTGGAAAGCAACCATGGTTTTGTGCCCTGAAGTCAGGACCTGAAGGGTCTGAGGGGCTACTGTTGCCATGCCGCACAGTTCCACCTTTCAGAAGAAAAGAGACACAAAATGGAGTGGTGATTACCAAAAAGCATCGTGCACCTCGTCTTAGTGAGATCAAGCGCAAAACTGAGGAGCAGCCCGAGCTCATGGAGCGACTGGTGAACCGTGTAGTTGATGAAACGATCAGTCTTGATGATCCAGCAATCTCTGACCCTTTCTCACTTTTTGCCTCAGAGGTCACTGCCAGGATTATGAACTGTCCTGAACTGAATGTAGTGGACACATCCAAACCAGGCCAGTCATCTCGCAGCCGGTTGCAATGTGAGAGATGGAGCAGCCGTGGAAAAGCCTCCAGCTACGAAAGTATTCCAGAGGAAGACGCAGATCCTTCAGGAGCACTCAACACCCTCGATCCAGGAAGCAGACTTGGTCACAATTTGAGCAGGGGAAGCTCAATATCTAAGCAGTCCAGCTGTGAAAGCATTACTGATGAGTTTTCTCGTTTCATGGTGAACCAGATGGAGACAGAAGGCAGAGGGTTTGACCTACTACTTGACTATTATGCTGGAAAAAATGCCAGCAGCATCCTAGCAGCTGCTGTTCAACAGGTTACAAGCAAGAAAAACGGCCACCTAAATGTTCGGACATCAGCCTGCCTGTCCAAACAGTCGAGCACAGAGAGCATTACTGAGGAATTTTATCGCTACATGCTCAAAGATATGGACAAGGAGAATAAAGATTATGGGATCACTAAGACCAAAGATTGGAGTAATAGCCTTTTGCCGCCATCCTCCAGAAGCCCCTTTTGCATCCGTCAATCATCTGTTCCAGATAGACGATCATCTGACTCAAGACTAACTGTAAGCTCTCCCATTAAGGCCAACTCATTTGATGGATTTGCCCAAAATGTGCATAGTGACTCTCTCAACATTTATCCATCCAACTCTGTGTCATCCACAGGATTATGTAAATCTGATTCCTGTTTGTACAAGCGTGGCCAGACAGACCATATTACAGACATGCTTATCCATGAGACCTGGGCAAGCTCTATTGAGTCTTTGATGCGTAAAAACAAAATTATAGCTGAACCCTCAGAGGACAGCACAGAGCAGGACTCCGAATCTCAACCACATGTGCAACTCTTTGCGAATCGACTAGCCACAGACATTGTTGAGAGCGGCAAGTCACTTATCGGATGCCAACAGGACGTCACGGCTAGTCATGCTTCAGTTGTTGAGAGGAGAAAGGGCTTTATGCAGTCTTGCTCAGGAATTGGGCAAAACTGGTCCCAGCCAGAGAGTGCAAATCGTGGACAGAGGGAGGTTCCTCTGATCCACATTGAGCCAGATCAAAAGGATGAAGCATCTGAAGACATGGAGTGCAATAGACACTTCATCAGAGATTCAAACACTAATGTTCAACCTCAAAGTAGCAACGAAAAAGTAATGTCAATCCAAAACAGGTATGCCATAAAAGAAAACATAAAGACACTTCTTATGCCCCCAATCAGACAATTTTAAGAGCAACAGATGAGTTTCTCACAAAGCTTTTAAACTGCAGAAGCCCAAACACAAAGGTGACATTACAGTCTAGCAGAGTAGCTTTGATCTGCCTGAGAAAGAGGAAGAAGGAGAAAACAGAAAGAGCTTTTCTTGAGAATAAAATTGCTGACCATTTTCTTTATTACCACATTATTGACCCATTGCCTCCAGTGGCTTAAATCGTGCACACTGAATAGTGATAGATAGAACACAAAAACGTACACTGTAACCAGGATACGTAATTTTAATGTAGTCTTATTATTAGCTATATTAAGCATATATCAGATGTGTGCTGTAACAGTTTAAACCTTTTTAAATTGGGGCAATGACTGAAATGTCTCTGTGACATCTTGATATTACCTGTTTTTTGTTTGTGGTTGTAGGTGAGGAGATGTTTAAAAAATGAATAAGACTAAAGATTATGTCTATATTAAATTGATACCAAGTTTACTGTGACAGCACTGCATTAGACATTTTATTGGCATATATGTTTCACAGACTTTATGACTGAACCTCTTACTGTACTGTATGTTACAGCAGTCTGAAAGTCTTTTTATTAAATGTAATTCATGGTGTAATAAAAATGTATATACAAAATATTACTTCATAAACAAATAACAAATATAATTATTTAGTCTAGTATTTCTTACTCAAAAAGCTGTGGACACCTAACCATCACACCCATATGTGGTTCCTTCCCAAACTGTACAGAACTGCGCTTGCCTCAACTATATATATTTTCAACTATATAATTTTGCCATATAACACATGATGGTTTTACCATCTATTTTTTCCCATTACCAGGGACAACAGCAGCAGGATGGCCACAGCACCCTCTACATGTGCAGAAGGGGCATGTCGCTCTTTCAGCACCAGCAGTGAGGAAAGTGGCTCAGGTGGTTGGGCACAAGTTGCTGCTGATGAAGATGCACAAGAGGAAACCACTTGTAGTTTTATTCATCTAAGTGAGGGGTCAGTGTTTTAGGTTACAATTGTGCGTTTTAAATTTTTATAGAGAATTTCACTAACTTTTACCAGTAACAGTGGTGTTGAAGAGCCATTCATAAGCTCCGTTTTGCTATCTTTTGTAACTACATGTTAGAAAAGATAGCAATAGATTATCATGTGTTCAATGATAATTCTTACCATAGTGTACCATAGTACCAATTCTACTCTTATTTATCATCAGCATTTAAACTAATCAGGCATAATATTAAATACATTAACATTAAAACTACCTAGGATTTGGGTTCCCCTTGTGCCACCAGGATGTCTCTGGCCCTTTGGGGCATGGCTCCACAGGACCTCTGGGACATTGGCAGTTGTTCCTTTGTGGGTTGCGGGGTTGCTTCTGTGGATCAGATTCTGTGGCACATCCCATGGATGGTTGATTGCATTGGACTCTGAGAAGTTTGGAGGCCAAATCGGTGGCCTTGGGCTCTTGCTGCTTTTTACTGGCAGGCTGTGGTCCACAGGGCATACTGGTGCCTTTCTATCGATTTGTGCTGCTTTGGCTTTTCTGTAGGAACTGGTGGGGTCTGGCTTTTAGTCCCCATGGGCATGGGTTAACCTTGGGTGCCCACGAGGCCCCTCAGCCCCCTTGCTGTTTCTATAGTTGGTGATCAGTGTTATTCACCTCACCTCCCAGTGTTCATAATATTATGACTGATTGCAAAGAGATACTGCTATGTAGCTGCACTGTACAAGTGTGACATGCCTAAATTGCATGCAGTATCATCCACTGAATTTTTATCACGTTATTTACTAACCTTTTGTTTCACTTCTAAGTTGATATTTCCCCCTTGCCTCTTGCTGTTCCTATCACTAGCACTGGTTTTAAGGAATTGGGGAGCCCTGATGCACTTCATGGTAATATTTTCAAAAGAAAACTAAATTACATATAACACTAGACATAACTCTACAGCACTCAAGAGATTCATAAACGATTTGCGTACAAGAGAATTGATGTACACTCACTGTGTGCAGGAAGCTCTTGTGTTCATCCCGTTCTCCATTAGGGGTTTCTGAACCTTGTTAGAAACTTAAGGGAATGTGGGTGCAGTTGGAAGTTGTGCAGATGTTAAGTGGCATAAATGCTACAAGTAATCGTTGACCTTCTGTTGTTTTGAGGTGCTAACTAAAAATAATTTTCCCGGTCGTTCTTTCTATAGTATTCCAAGTTCATGTTAACTTAAGTAATACTAACATTTAGAAACAACATTGTCCAGATGTTGTGTTTTGGGTGGACGATGTTGCAACCTAATTACAACTATATGACACACAACGTTAGGGTTCCTGCTGGGAAATGTTTAAATGCTGATGCCGTCCCTGATGTTGTGAGGCAGTCCCAAACCTGCCTCATTTGGCGTTCTACAAAGGCTATTATAATGCTAATCCTGATGATGAACAGATTGCTCATTTACTCCATCTGGTTTTCCAGTATAGCAGCATGCGCTAAATAAATACTGACAATCATAATGGTGAAGAGTGCATCTAAGGCCACTTAATTTCACTCTCATTTAAAGCTACATGTGCTACATGTTATTGCTAATGGTGGTGTTTTGAAGCCTGCTCCATTTGGCTTTCCCTTAAAGCTGTATGGCCTAAATGATGAGCTTCTACAGTACCTGTGGTGTTTGTGATCGATTTTGAAGTTAGTCCGTTTGGCTGTTATTTGAAGCTACGATCATAAAATGCATACCAAATTTGGTGAATTGTAGCTAGTCTTACTATAGTTGTCTCTTACTTTGTATTAACATCAACAAAAATGGAATTTGTTATATTAATAAAGTATGTTATAATTAGAAGCAAAAAAGGACAAACTAGACATTTTGGGTTTTAAAATCAACGTCCTTGGACGTTTTTCAGTTACCTGTTGTGATTTGTTACTTCTGTTTAAGTTGAGACAAGAGTGTGCTACAAAATCAGTATCACTGTACAATACACACTAAATGGCATAGTGTATAATATGTAGAATATACTACATAGCATAGCAATGTGACAATGTGTTTTCCAGCAAGTCGTTGTGATGCAGTCTACATGCACTGTCTCAAATGACCAAAACATCTGCACGAGAAATATGCCATTTCTCGGATCTCAGTTCATATTTTTTTATTTCCTCCATCACATCCAATCTTCTAGCACAATTTTTTCATTTATTGCAGTGTAGCTGGAAGCATTAGCTTTTTAGATATTGAAAGCGGAAATAAATCATAGATTAAAAAGAAAATGCCTCGGCACACATTTCAAGTAAGACATAATGGAAGCACACGCACACCTTTTTTAATTTAACCTTATTTATTTAGTTTTTCAGTCCAACTTGTGTTGAATTATGACCCTGTCCTAAATGACACCCCAGCTGTAACTCAACATCTCACACATTTGGTGCATTAACCCTTACTCATGAAGTATGAAACCTTAAGGGTGAAGATGAAAAAGTGAACAATTCAAACAGTCCATGGTTCTTTTACTCAGTTAACAATTCTCACTCTATCTAAAATTAAATCGAACACTTGTATGAAATTATAATGATTATATAATAAATAAATGTGTGTAATTGATTTTTGCTACAGTTGAATGGTGCCTTTGAAGTTATTATTCATGGATTAGATTTTCTATTACACTTGACTATTAGTACTATTGAAAATATTACAATATTTTTATTGCAAAAAAAAAAAAACTGTATTCCATTTCTTTTTCACTAATGTCAGGATCTCTAGGAGTCTCTCCAGGCTGTAGCACAAGCACAATATATACAGTATGAAACAATACTGTAAGATATGTTTGAACATACCACTGCACCAACGCAGTTTAAATGTACACCTTAACAACCTACATCAGTGCACTTATGGCTAAAGACTTAGTAGATGAGTAGGTGATTTGTCTGTTGTAGGTGGGGCAAATTATGTGTCTGTGGCAAGCACAGTATAGAAACTCTTCCCCATCCTCTGATGACTCAAGCCAGGAGTGCTTAACACAGGGTCTGTTTGGACTTTTGTAGGTAATTTCATGCAGATTTGCCCCAAGGTTTTTGCTCCAAAGCAAAGACTAATCCTAGACATTTTTCAAAATTCAGGTGAGAAACTCTCCCACTAAAACAGGATGGTTCTACCTGCCACCTGTAAGCAGTTTTGATTAAACGATTTAGATAAAGATTTGTAGAGAGAGGGAGAGAAAGAAAGATTCATAGGACGTCTTTAATGATTTAGACAAACATATGAACAAAACAAAATGAAATAAATCCATTTGTGTCCAAATTTGTTTCCAAATGGATATGCCAGGCTGCAGTTGTGTTTGTGGCCATGTAAATATACAATTTAATTCCAATAATAGTGTTGGTTGAGTTGTAGCCCTTAAAGCTCAGAGCATTTTAGCCATTATTTGTTTTGCTGCTTTTTTAAGTGAACATACTGTATATAGGGCTCACAATTATGCAGTATAGAGTGATATATCCTTTTTTTTTTTCAGAACAAAATAGGCAGTATGATGAACTGAATTCTAGTTAATTTTAACTGACTACTCTATCAAAGCAAAAAAATTTAAAATGGGTCACATACGTAGGCAAAGAAATAGAACAGATACAATTGAACATGTGTTTTATTGTTGTTTTCAGATGTTTCTATGAAAAAAAATTATAATATGCTCACTTGAGCATACATTTTTGTGACGTCATTCTAATATTCTGGTAGTGGTAAAATTGACCACTTTATAAAAGTAATGATAACTTATGTTCTGTCTGACATTCTGTATCCAAAAACCCAAATACATTGACTATTACGTCTGCTTGAAGTTTCACTCTTCACTTGTATTTCACTTGGTATGAAAGTCCATAGGAAAGTTAACACAAACATTAAGAGAAAAAGATGTAATTGTAACACACCACTGCTACTTTTTTAAACTTTCATTCCATACTTTGTTTGATTTTATTATATGTTTGTTTTTTGTGTCGTTTGTAAATAGACATTTATTAACATAGATAAGACAACATCAAATACATGGTGTTTTAAAACTTATTATTGTCCATAATTGTATGTTTTAATATACAGTGGAACCTCAGATTGCGAGTAAGACGGTTTGCGAGTGTTCCGCAAGACGAGCAAAGATTTTTAATAAATTTTGACTTGGAAAACGAATAATACTTAGTTTACGAGTACCGAGCATCATGTATCACGCATGTGCTTCTTGTTTTGGCTCAAGCGTCACGTGATCACAACTGAGCCAATGTTTTTTCTCTCTCTTGTGCTGCGGAATTGTGGGTAATCATCTCCCCTGTTGGGTCTTAGTGCGCGTCTCTTACAGGTATAATCAACATCCGTGCACGTGTGTACTGTTTACTATAACACTGTGACCACAAGTGTGCGTGTAAAACATCTTTTATTTTGTGTTTGTATGCGTGTGTGTACAGTGTGTGTGTACTGTTTATTATAACATACGTGTGTGTGTGTGTGCGCGTGGAAAGCAAAAAAAAGTTAAAGATTCATTTTCACTCTCCCTCTCTGTATCAGCCTGCACTTTGTCTGCGCGCATCATTGGACACCGTTCCCCTTCGCACACACACACACACACACACACACCCTGTCTCCCCTCCTCCTCTCGCCTTCACACACACGCACACACTCTCTCTCTCTCTCTAATGAAAACCCTGCTCTGTCGCGATTCTTTTCAAAGATAAATGCAGATTAATTAATTTTACTTTAACTTTACAGTAGTGATTCTGTTGGTATGCGAGTGTCATTAGCGATGTTCCTTGTTACTTTTTCCTTTAATGTGTGTGTGTGTGTGTGTGTGTGTGTGTGTGTGTGTGTGTGTGTGTG
>JAQMYJ010000038.1:21438939-21462992 GCA_030014305.1 Clarias laeviceps
TGAGAACATGGTTGTTGTTCAATAATAAAATTATTCCTCAAAAATACAACTTGCCTAATAATTCTGCACTCCCTGTACAAGACAACACACTCCACATATCACCACTAGAGGAGTTGAAGAGCACGAAATCTTTTACTTTGCATAAAAGCAACACATTTGTAATGTATCATCTTCCTCTTTTCATTGTTTATGTCCTTGCTATTGCTTGCTCCTACAGTAAGTGTTTTGTGCTTGAGAAGATGCTGAGGATGGGTTGGACACAAGCTCACACAGAAACGGGGGTGTGGGGAATGTTATTGCTTACCAATGACAATGAATTGAGAAAGCCCACCACTGTATCATGTTTTATAAAACATAGTCATTTTAATTAATCATTATGATATGAAAATTACAGTCCTCCCATTCCCCCCAATAAATTACACCTATGTACAGTGTCAAACTACAATCTTTCCTGATTACAGACAGATTCAGTTGCTCTTACAAGCATGTATGTCACCCACTACTTGTTGGTCTTCCTTTATAGACAATGTCTCTTGTCCAAATAATGTATAATGCAGCTGTGTGCATCCAGCTTCCTGACTCCGATCAATCCACTGGCTTTCCACTGGCAAGAATCAAATTAAAACTGTCGACCTTGTATTCCAGGTATCTAAGCCTGAAAGGTATTTAAACTAAGAGAACCTGGCTTGTCCTTGTATTCAATCTAAGCATGCCCTTTATGCACAATCTCACTCCTGGAGGAATGGAAAAATGAGCTTCTGCTGTCATTCTAAAAAAAAATCCACATTTCTTTTCTCGCTATAACTGACTAAAAGCTTATATATGGTATTAGGTTTGAAACCATAATTTTGTTACCACCTCCTAGGGGTGCTTTAAGAGCCACACATGTAATGCAAATTACATTTCCAAAGTCACAGATTTTAATAATACAATAATGACAAAATTAAATTAACTGTGCAGTAAAGTTGCAAATGTGTACACCTATATATAAATTTTTTTTTCTTGCTTAAGGAGAAACCTGTTCTCAAAATGTAATCGTGTGGATGAGCTGATGTCCCCCTCTGTAATCACTAAGCCACACAGTGCAGAAGCTCCTTAAAGCTTAATGCAACATCGACAGCACTGGTAGGTGGTTTTTACACCATGTTCATCCCTGACATAAGACTCTAATCTAGTTGAGTTAGATTGAATAGTGATCTGCAACCTGTGGCTCTGAAGGTACTTTCACACACTGTTGGTCACATCAGAAAACTAACTGCAAACTAGCACTAAGTAGCATTAGTGCCCACCGTTGACAGGAAAAGAGTTAAAAGGTTAAAGCTAAAAATAAGCTGATCAGCTTTAATGTTATCAATGATATAATTATTTTAGGTTGAAGCCCACATACATGGCTGCCTCTTTTTGTAAGGCAGAACTCTGCATAACTTAATGCTTAATACAAAGACATACTATTTTGTAATTTCGGTAATTGGAGAGCGAATCAATCGAAAAAGTAGATTAGATAAAGATTACGTTTTGTCTAAAAATGACTCCAGAGCATTAAAATGCACTTATATATATAATGAGACTGGTTTCTGGTCCTCCAATGTGTGAAACAGAAAGATATCATTGAAAGAGCGAGTTCTGACCAATGTACAGACAAAACCTTTCATTTATATAGATATACTGTACAACCCCAATTACCTGACTGGTCCATCTCCTCCTGGGTCCATACTGCTGGGTGACCAGTGACAAAAAACAGTGTATAAATGACTCTCTTAATCCATGCAATATTAAATCACAATCTCTTTAGCTCAAGTGCTTATCTTTAAAATATCTTAGCCTTTGTCATATAAGTAGTATGAGAATATAAAAATCACTGGCTTCAATGGGTGTTTTTACTGACAGCATCACTACAACTACTTCCTCTACAGTTATGATAGTTGCTCATTCACTTATTGATGAGACAATTAATAAAAGAGATAACGACATGGACGGAGATCATTAAAAAGATTTATATAAGCGAGCGTTTTCACGTCAGTGATCCTGGCCACACTCCTTGTCACATTACAATAATAAACAGAAGGCTGTTGTTGCCAGAGTGAGTAAGATGGTTTATAACTGCTGTATGAACAAGCATATTAATGCACTGGCATTGCACTAATGTTGACTATCACCGTTGGATGCAGTGAACATTGTTAATCTCTCTGATCAATTACAAAAAACAGAGTTTGTGTTTCCTGAAGAGAATCCCTAGGTATTAGCTTAGTGTGTTCAGCCTGCCGATCCCTCTGTGCATCACCTGCTCGGATTAAAAACCTAATCCCTAATTAGACTGTGTTCGCTCTCCAGGTCCATAAACTGGGCTGTCTGTAGCCACAAGTGTGTTAAGGTAGGTTAGAACATACCTAATCATAATATTTTTACAAAGGAGCCAAAATGTGAATATCTGGCACTTCAGGTGTTATTATACCATGGCATTGTTTAATTCTCAAATATGCACCTCACAGCACATCTGTTTTATTCCTCCTTTAATGGAAAACCAATACATTTGATAAAGTAAGTCCATCTTTAAAAATTCAGCATATTTTTTGAAGAAAAGCCTTATATTAATGTCTACATTTCTATTTAGTTGCAAGCAAATTACTGAATATTATAACATAACACTCGCTGGTGTTGCTGTTCTCGATGGTTATTCTTGTATCTGATTGGTCAGTAGATGTTGATACATTTTCTAAAGCACTCTCGCAGTGTGATTCAAAATCAAAACATCAGCTATTTTGTTGAGCTACAGCATCAAGTACTGTAAAAACATCAAGCCATATAATGATGAATCGTTTGTTAAATTACTACTAAGGATTTAACCAAACATACGATGACAGACCAGATAAGATTCAGTCATTATATATTATGGATTTATCCACTTCCAGCTATTGTTTCACACTTTCGAGGACAATGCAAGGGTGGATTTATTATACGCTGATATGTTCAGCAGACCGGTAGTAGAGATACCTAAAACTAAAATATTAAAGTAAAAGTAGAAGTCCTCCATTTACATTTCTACTTAAGAAAAAGTTCATAAGTATTCATTTTCAGATTTATTTAAGTTTCAAAAGTAAAGTTTTTTAACTGACTGTAGCCTTTAAGTCATAGTAAAAGACAAAACAGCACATTCGGAGTCAGGAAGCAGAGCGAGAGAGAGAGAGAGAGAGAGAAAGAGAAGAGACAGCGCTCTGTAAATGTGCTGTTTTGCGCTTTCTGCCACCAGCTCCAGCTCCTCTAATTTCAAACACCTGCTACATTGTTAAGCGTCAAGAATGTTTAAGCATTTTTAAGAAGATAGACAATTTACAGTAATTATGCATCACAGTCGGATGGTAACAGTCCCCCTTTAAATATTACACACTATGGTCATGCAACATGACAGAATTGTAGTGAAGTAAAAGTACAGATAGTTGTACTTAAGTACAGCAAAAAAGTAAACATATTGTTGGGGGGGTCAATGTTAAACTATCATTTAGTAAAATCAAAATAGTGTGTACAGCGTATATCAGCACAGTTTACATTCTGATCTTAAATCTCAGGTTCTACCATATGTTTCTACAGTGACCAGATACCTTGTCACTGTTGTCTGTACTGTCTGACTGACTGACAAGTGGCTGAGGTCATTGCACGTGGAGTCACAGCAGTGTGATGAGCTTTTTAGTGCATATGCTAAAACCAGTGTTATTAGAAAACTAGATAGAAAAAAAATTCTGTCTATTATAAGCTTTGTGGAAACAGTGATTTATCATTAAAAATATAGCAAATCTTATGATTTATATTTATATAAAATTTATGAATCCTATGAGAAGGTTAGTAACACTAATGAAAACATAATAGCTCTGAACCAATTTACACTTACATATACTCTAAATCAGCAAACATTATTTGCTGCTAATTTCCTGACAAAATGGTGGATGCTTTGGTTTTAGATCAGGTCTGCTTTTAGATGCAAGTGCTCTATAAAAGCATAGCTCTAACAGTAGTGTCGGCTGTTATTCACATCACAGGATTAATTTAACCCGCTCATTCGTGTACAATACCTTTCGTAAACAGTAATTTGTACAAAAGACCATTCATATTATATGGCTGATAATAAACATTTAAGAACACTTTTTTTGGTTAAAATTTAATTTTTTATTAAAATATTATATAATCAGAGTATAAGATGTATAATCAGAAATAAGATGTTTTCTGTAACGTTAAGTTCTTCGATGGAGTCAGTATGTTTTCTATAATGGAGGCGAGAGTGTGTGTGTATGTGTGTGGGAAGCCGGGAGAAGGAGAGGGTGGGAGGGGAGCTGTAAAGGCCACACACACACAGCGCCTGCGCGCATAAACAGAAACCCTTATCTGTCTGGAGTTATTTTTACTTTTTTTAAAAGGTAAAGTGCAAGTTAATTTGTTTTATTTTTACTTTATATTTTGTATTAATTATTTTTATGTATTTATTTTTTTGGGCTGTGGAACGAATAATTTGAGTTTCCATTATTTCTTATGGGAAAATACGCTTTGGTTTTACAGGTGTTTTGAAATACGAGCCCGCTTCCAGGATTGAATTATGCTCGTAATCTAAGATTCCACTGTATATATAAAAAACACATAATATTAAACACATAATATTTTATATATATTATGTGTGTGGTGTTTGCCTTGCAGAAATGGTAACAGTAGCGCATCTAGTCTTGGCGTTGCAGATCTTGAGGGCTTTCCAGAAAGCTATAGTTCCACTGGGCTAAACAGGTAATCAGCAGAACTGACCTATGCATATGCAGTAGATATTCTTTTTCTGATTAACCACACTTACAAATGGTTTTCTTATAATCTCACAGCTGATTAGTCACAATCATGTGAGTTCTCATCACACTTTGCGTATGGAAATGCTCTACTTTTACTATTAAACATAGCTTTATAGTAATTCATACTGTTGATTTTTACCAATCCGCATAAGTGATCTCTGATTATGGTTATCCATCTTTTTTATGGGACAAGTGGATGGTTCAGCACTATCCTTCCAAGATTTTACTAATGCACTGGACAGTTAACCCAATTCTAGATCTTTTAAAGTTTCTTTATTGATGCAGGACAATAATTTAATAATAATCCTTCAGAGATCCTAATTTCTTTTTTAGCCAAGCAATATGGACATGGTTTGAAACGCTGGTCAGAGACTTCGTTATCTCCTCATTACAGTTTGCATACCTTCCAAATCAATTGACCAATGATGCCACCTCACACACCCTACATTCCTGCTTACACCTCACACACCCTACATTCCTGCTTACACATCAGTCATGATGTAGCACATTACTCACTATGTTGAACATTTGCGCACACACACACACACACACACATATAATCCAGCCTATTTTAATGTAGTTTTTATTGCAAAATTCTTTTTTTTTTAAGTTTAATTGTACTTTCTAGTGCAATATTTTTTTTCATTGTAGTGAAATCCTTCTGTTTATGTCAGTCATTTAATTATTTCACTGCTTATCATACTATATATGGTGGTGTATTTGACAAATAAATTTTATGACCACAGCAGTGAACAAGTTTGCTGCTGATCAAAATGTATTATTGACTATTCTTTAAATGAGTAGAAAAAACAGACAGGCAGCATGCTGATGGAGTCTGTGTGTATCTGTGTGTGCAGTGAGGAGAGACTGAGGGTATTACAGAGTCAGGAGCAGGCAGATGGTGAGTTATGTCTCCCTTTTTAAACCACTCACACACACACTCAAACTGAGGATGCATTGATAGTGCTTTAAAGCATTAATTTACTGCAGCAGGATTATAAAGAATTTCAGGACATTTTAGTTCTCAGTAAAACTTCTCATCCACACTATAAATGAAATGGCATCCTTTTATATTACATACTACATCAGTATACTTAATTTAATATTTATATACATTAACATTGCATACTGATCAGGTGGATCTGGAGCTTATAACACTGCGTGGTATGCAGGAGAACACATCATTTCGGGACATCAAGCCAACTAAGGGCACCATACTCCCACACATGCAACTGGGACATTTTAGGGCGTGTTCACACTCAACATGTTTGGTTTAATTAAAAGGAGCTCAGGTGCGTTTTTTCTGTTAAAGTGGTTGACTTGAAGAAGTGTGAACACTGCCATCTGAAACTCTGTGCGCACTAAGCAATTGAATCCAGATTTTGTGCTTTGTTCCGAACCAAGAGAACCAAACTGCAAGTGTGAACACACTCTTAGCTGTGAGAAAAGTGGTTGGTTTGGAAAGTGATGCTTGTCTTGTCCAATTGAATGTTCCTCTCATCAAATATTTTTCTTTCCCACCACCTCTGTCTCTCGTTTGATCACAGAGGTGACCTCAGGTCTGTCCACAGCAGGAAGTAGTTGTCACAGAGAGCTGCAAGTGATGAACTTTGACCTGGAAGTTGAAAGTGTGAACAGGGAGATGCGAGTGACATTGCAATGGATTGCAGCATCTGAGCTTGGTATTCCTGCACTATACTACAGAAAAATACCACAGCATACAAACACCAAGGTAACACTGCTGCTTATTTAAAAAATGCATTAAATCAGTATTTCAAAAAAAAAAATTGATTACTCTCTGTTCAAATATTTAGATCATTTAAGCAACAAATGCAATGTATTTTTTATTTATTTTATAAAAATAAGGCCTTTTTTCTCTCCTCATTTCATCTCATTTTTCATTTTCCTGGCTGGCTTATAAATCTTTCATCTTTTGTTCATTTGTACTGTCGGCTAGTTCAGTCATAAATGTTAATACTTTTCTAGAGGTTTGAGAACATTAAAACTGTGTGTGTGTGTGTGTGTTTGTGTGTTTGTGTGTGTGTGTGCGCGCGTGTGCGTGCACGTGTGTAGTTCCAGAAAGTGGTGCACCTGGCTGCTCAGAGATCCTGGTGTGTTGGAGATTTATTCAGTCTTGTGTTGCAGTTTTGCCAACTCCACAGTGAGGGGGTCGAAGAAATTGGTCTGTTCGACTGGCTTCTAAAAACACAGCGTTAACACACGCGCACACACACATGGACACACATACACACACACACACACACACACACACAACCAATGTGGCAATGGCCTGTTCTGAGGAGCCCAAAATCTGTAACCAATTTGTATGTCACATGCTTAGGTCTGGATGTCTCTGGATGATAAACTCTCTCTCTCTTTCTCTCACTCTGAATCCCACTATCTATCTACCTCTCTTGCTTCCATTTCTCTCTTTTCCTCTTTTCTTTTGTTTGTCAGCAGACTTTTACAATTTTTCACTCCCTCTCCATAACGCTAAATTATGAGATCAGCTTGGCCACGCCCTCTGCTTCACAGACACAATGTGATTGGAGGATTTATTTCCCCTTTAAACACCACATGTTGTCTTTTTGGCATAGCCAATCAAATTCACATACGATTATCAATTCCATAAGCAGAAGAATTATATATATATATATATATTGGTTTCAAGATATAAAATCTACCGGATATGAAATTAAATATTTCTGACAAATTATTAATTGTATATAGTAAATTGAGTACACCACAGAATAGGGAAGGGTTTTGCTTCAGTTACACTTTTGCGAACACATCCGCTTGTTTCTGTGGTACATTTAGAGGTGTGCTCCAGTATGGTGTGAGTAAAATGATTTATTTTAGCTAGGTGTAAATAGGGAAGTTTGCAGAAGTGAATTTACAGTAATAGTGCGTGTGTACAGTTTTGTTTGTTATGTAAAAATATGTATATGTGAAATTCATTGTGAGAAATTTTAATTGCATAATATTACATAACAGTAGTGTTCTGAACGCCAGCACGGAAAGCACAAAGGCATCCAACCTGTGACTGTTTATTTGAATGTATTTAACTTTTCAATATTAATAAAATTGTATGTAACATTAATTCAGCAGTGGTCTTTTATTTGGTGATTTGTTTTGCAACATACATTCAAATTGTTTTATTTGATTTATGTTTTTGGTGTGTATATACAGTTGTGTCAAAAGTTTGCATACCTTGGGAAAATTTGCAAGCCGTGTACTTTTTTTTTTTAATGAGTGCGTAGGCAAAACCAAAAAAATTTCACAATTCTTATTTAAGTCATAACAGAATGGCACAATCTTCAAATAAAACATGACAATAAAGAAAATTAGGAAATAATCCCTGTTCAATGGGATACATGCCTTTAGTTCATAATATTGTGTATTACCCCCTTTAGTATCAATGATGACATAAAGTCTTTTGTAATAATTGAATTTCTCAGGTGGTATAGCTGCCCATTCTTCTTGGCAAAATGCCTCGAGTTCATGTAAATTTTCAGTCTTGCTTGTCTTGTTTTGATTGTCTTGCAGGAACCATTCTCCTGGCAACTCAACCATGCAGGTCAATTGTGTTCGAGTGCCTCCTTATTGTGCTCCTTGAAACAACACCACTACTTTTTTTCCAGAGCAGTCTGTGTTTGTCTCAATGTTGTTTGTAGGTTTTTCTTTGCTTCCCAAACAATTACTTTCTCATGTAGGGCAGGTAGGTTTGGATAGTTTTTTTCCCTTTATAAATGAAACTATCATTTCAAAACTGCATTTTGTATTTACGCTTGTTATTTTTGTGTAATATTTACATTTTGATGATCTCAATCTTTTAAGTGGGATAGTAAGCTATCCCATAATTCGGTCATGCAACAGGACAATGACCTGAAGCACACCAGTAAATTTTCATTAGGATTCCTGAAGAAGAACAGAATTAAGGTTGTGGAATGTCCTATTCAAAGTCCAGACCTCAACCTAACTGAAATGATGTGGTGGGACCTTAAGAGAGCTATGCCTAAGCAAATGCTCAAAAACCTCAATGCACTGAAGCAATGATGTTAAGAAGAACTGTTAAATAAATTATGGCACAATGAAAAAAGATATGTTGTTTGAGGTTGTATTTGGCTAATACGGGTAATGAAACCTGTTACGATCTTCATTTTTATCCTCAAGATGATCTTCATTATGTTTTTGCACAACATAGAATTAAAAGAGGAGATCCTAACTTTTGAACATGTCTGTATACCAGTAAACTGGTGATCATGGGCACCCATGGCCATCCCGCAACCCACAGCACCCAATTGATCTGCTTCTACCATCCTGATGCCAGACACCACAGGACACCCCCACAGGTCTTGTGGGGCTACAGCTGCCCAGGTTGCACAAGGGAAGCTAAAACCTAGGTCCTTTAAAAGTTAATGGTTTTAAAGTTATGACTGATTGGTGTATGCATGTGTAATATAGATTATATGATATTCAATGAGGTGCTGTTTTATCACACGTACTGCCATATATGTGAAGTTTATTGCTGTTCAGCTTTAATGTGTTAGACTGTGATATTGGCACTGACGTGATCATTTGGATGGTTCCAGAAGATGGTTTCACTTCTCATTCTTTTTATTAATTCCCATATGGTCAGTTAATTCATGATAACACTTTATACACAATAAAAACTGTGCTTTATTTATTAGCTTTATTGGCTACAGCTACTTGTATGAAGTGTTGCCCAGTATGTCAAAATTAAGTGTAGAATCAAGACATTTTTTTTCCTTTGAATCAAAGCCGACATATCGAACAGTGAAGGTTGACACTCTGCAGACATGACGCAGAACATGCATACAAGAAAGTGCATCAAAGCATCTTAACATTAAAGTAATAAAGTGATAAAGCACTATATGCAGGCAACATCTTCCAAGCCTTTCCAAAATGTTCTCCCATCACTCAATGAGACTGAGGGTGTGTTGAAACATAAACACAGCTGCATTCAAAGGCTGTATTCAGAGCAGGTACTGACTAAGCCACTATCATCTGGTTGATTTTGAAGACCTTATACAAACTTGCTAGCAATATTAATAAGAACAAGTACCTCTCTTCAATAATGTGGTTACATCTTATCATGTTGGGAATTATGTGGCAGCAGAGGAATGCATAAAATCATGTGCTTCAGAACCCCTGTTGTTATTTCCATTTGTTAGGTTTAAGGAGCTTGCCCAAATTGTTGAGTTTTATGATAAATGAGAAGAAGAATTGTTGCTTGATGTGTGCGGCACACCTTGATACGCTTACCGGCCAGCCCCCAAACAGAGATAACACCAAAAAGAGATTATCATAGTGATATTGGTCATATGAGCAGACATGGAGGGGATCCACATCTGCTCCATGTGGACTCTCCACTGGTGTCCCACAAGGCTCAGGACTTGGTTCTCTTCTGTTCTCCCTCTGTACCCAATCTCTTGGTAAGGTCATATTCTCACATGACTTTTCATACAACTGTTATGCGGATGACACTCCCTCAGAGACAGCCCCAAGCCTTGGGGTAACTCTGGACAGTCAACTTAATTTTTTTCCCCTCACACTGCTAATCTTACTCGCTCTTGTCAATTTATTCTTTATAACGTCAGAAGAATTTGTCCATTTCTGTCCACACGGCACTCCACACCACCCCACTTCTCCGCTCCTTCCACTGGCTTCCTGTAGCTGCATCAAATTCAAAATCCTGACTCTTGCCTAGAAAGCTAAAGCAAGACAGCACCCACTTACCTCTCAGCTCTAATCACCCCCACACTGCACCATGTTCCCTCCATTCCTCTAGCACTGTTCAACGGGTCAAACTAACTATAAAGGATTGAGGAAAGTGTGGATCTAGACTGTTTTCTGTCCTCACTCCTAGGTGGTGGAATAACCCCTCTCTAGATTTCTGTATCACTGGCAATTTCTAAGCAACAACTAAAAATCTGTTTCTTAGACATTTGGGTTGGTCATACATGCTCTAGAGAGAAACACTGGAAAAGGCTCTTCTTTAAAAAACCTTGAAGATTAATAAAGCATAAAGCTCGAGCAGCATGGATCCATGCAACAACACAGCATTGGTAAATGACCAATTTTATTTTTAATAAAAAAATTAAAAAAAGAAGCTTATACAGAAGTCCTGGTGGTGTGTTTCAACAGAGGAGGCTTCAGACATCAACGTGTTAAAACATGAAAATTGTACTGCTACTGGAACATGGGAATGACGTCACAAAATTTAGAACTCACAAAATGCACTATTATTATGTCACAGAAAAAAATGTAAAACAACCATAGAAATGAGTGATCTTGTGAATCTGTGCTATTTCTGTTTTATTTTTAGCTCAGTCATGTTTGTAAAGTTATTTAAAATGAAATAAAATCCAATTTATCATAATGCCTAGGTTGTGCTGAAAAGAAGGATATATCACCCTATACTGTACAATATATAGAGCAGGATATATACTGTATATACGGTATATATAATTAAGTATTGTAATGCAAAAAATACATAAAATGCTCTGGCTAAAATGTGCTCTGTTGGACAATGCCATATTTGTACAAAAAAGAGCGTTTAGTTCTTAATTTTCTTTACTTCATCTTACTCTTCACAAATGGGTAGATGGAGGGGAGGGTTTGTAGGTTAGATCTTTTAAATAGGAAAGGAATAGAAATATCAAATATATGAAAATATTGTGTCAAAGGTCATATGTATTTGTTGTTTATTGTATATAGTAGACCACTTTTGTGCTGTGAGGTAAAGCATTGTAAATGTATATCAAAAGAACCTTACATTAACATGTACACTACGTCAGTACGTATAGAGAGAGACGGAGGCAGACAGTCAATAGGAAACACCTTAGTATTTTCCCATTAGACAAAGGGGTTTCAGCTGGCAAAAGCGATTTGCAGAGTATATTCTTCTGGACACGGGCTATAAGGAACGTTACCATACATTAAAGCAGGAAGCGCAATGGGGTTTTTCTTTGGTGGGGAGCATAGAGGCATGGGAAAGTTCACATAATATTCCAAAAAAACTTACAGCATTCTTATTAGTTATTTGAAATATAACAGCCTTCAAGTCAACTCAAACCAGACTGGCTATTCTCCTCTGACCTCCCATCAACAAAATGTGTCTTCCCACAGAACTGTTGCTGTCTAGACATGTTTTGTTTTTCACACCATTCTGTGTAAACTCTAGAAAACGGTTCAAAATCGTGTGTCAAAATCCCTTGAGATCATCAGTTTCTGAAGTACTCGTACCACATTATCTGGCACCAACAACCCTGCCACGGTCAAATTCACTGAGAACACATTCTTCCACACTTTGCTGTTTGATGTGAAAATTTGATGTGAAAAGCTCTTCATTCTTTAGTTTATGCACTGTGATGATGCCACATATTCGGTTGATTGAATAAATGCCTGAAACTCAGTGAAATACGTTTCTATTAAAGGTGCTGGTTAGTATATTTATCCTTCGCTGTCTTATTATCTTATAATACAGTGCACCTGCAAGGCCATAACAATGGCAAAACACAGGGACATTTTTGTGAATATAAAAATTGTGAATTATATTTTATTTATATGTTATGTGTGTATTTACTACAATTATATTTGTAGAAAGAAATGGCTGGTATAGTTACAGCATACTCACTGTCTTCAGTTTTTATTTTTTAAAGTATAATTTTTACCACTGACACTTTTCATCACCAGTGATGCTTTATTTGATCTTATTTAATTGACGTTAGTTTCTATTAAAGTATGTCAGTACCCTGGCAATGATATATTTTGCCTTTAAAAATATATATAAAGCATGTCTCAAAGTGCTGCAATATAAGAAGACTCACTTTTTTAATAGCACAGGCAGCAATGTAGCTCTGTTTCAGACGTACCTTAAGTTACTCATTCTTTCACTCCTGACATCTTTCCTTTGCTTCCTAAGAGGAGTTTAAATAAAGTATGGTGCTGTGCAAAAGTCTTAAGCCCCCCTCATTTCTTCACGTTAAATTTTGTAAATTAAATTAAAGATATTCGAACAAATGTTTTACTGTGACAGGCTGCAAAGTACATAAAGATACAATTTAAAAACTGGTTGTTTAAGCAACAACCTCAGTAGCAACCTCATTCTGAGTGCTTTGAATAATTCATACAATGGGTACAGAAAAGAATCACACTCATCAAAAAACACACATTTCATTGCTTTGCAGCCTGAAATGAAGACTGACACATTTTTTGTTTTCATCAAACTGTATTTACTCAGTGCAAAAGTTTAAATCCAAGTGAAAGATATAACACCAACGTGAAAGGTATTTGGTACAACACAGACCTGCCCTGGATCAGAATGTCACTCCAAACTGAATGCCAAGAGGGTAACAAGAGGCCTACAGCAACTCTGAAGCAGTTGCAGGAATTTATGACAAAGTGGTCATTTATGTGCTCATAAAGTGGTCATAAAAGGTGTTATGGTCAGTTGAGATTAAAATGCAATTATTTCCACAATACCAAATGATATGTCAGGAAGAATTCTAAGACAGCTGACCATCTAAATAACACCATTCCTACAGTAAAGCATGGGGGTGGTAATATCCTGTTATGGGGGTTTCTCTGCAACAGGGACTGGAGCACCTGACAAGATAGAAGGAAAATGTATGAGGCAAAATACTGCCAAATTCTTGAAAAAAACAAAAAGTTGGGAAGAAGGTTTATCTTCCAACATAACATTGACCCAAAGCACACACCAAAACTGACCACACAGTGGTTGGTTGAAAAAAAAGGTGAAAGTCCTTGCATGGCCAAGTCAGAGCCCAGACTTAAAACCATTTGAAAATCTGCGGAATGACTTGAAGACTGCCATCCACAAATTGTCATCAATAAATTTAACTCAACTTGAGCAGTTCCGCAAATATAAGTGGTCAAATATTGCAAAGTCTAGATGTGAAAAGGTTTGTTGGGGATGATCCTTTTCCAAATGAGTGATTCTATTTTTTCTTCTGACATGTTGGTGTTGTAAACGTGAATGTTCACTGAGTACACACAGCTGAATGAAACAAATACTGTGTCTGTCTTCATTTCAGGCTGCAAAGCAACAAAACATGATTATTTTAAAGGGGGAGGGGGATTCTTTTTTAATCCCATTGTAGGTCACTGTATGGCTTAACAAACTAAAAATATCCACTAAAACTAGTCAGGTACAGGGACTTGACTAAAAACAATAGCCAAAAACTTGACCTGTAAAAAAGTCATTCAGGAAGCCTGGAGAATTATTCCATAATAAGACTACATTAAAAATACACTAAAGTCTGGCTCTTGTCTGGAAGCAAAATATGAAGAAATGAGAGCTGGCTCAAGACATTTGTATCATACTGTAAATCTAGAGTCTAAATAATTTCTTACTAATGTATAAATGTCTAAGACATGTGTACCAAAAATAGTTTGAGTCTATTTGAAAATCTACAATGATTTTATTTGAACCTAGTAATTACACATACCTACACATATTACACGATTGAGTGTTGGCAGACACCTGGCACACAGAGTTATAATGAAATGCATGGCATCAGAGTTCAAAAAAGCAAATGAAGAAGCACATGCTGTGTGAAAATAAGATACAAATAGACTTCATAGGAGGATTTCCTATATTACACTACTAGTATATGCATGTGTACATGGTGTACATGCACATATTCAGCACTTTAAGTCAACCTCTATATGCAAACCAGAATGGCGTACAGCTCTAAAACATGTGTTTGTTAATACTGAAGGTTGTCCTGTACGGTAGTTAACGCCAGATCCGACAGGTATTATCTTTACTGCCTGCAGAAAAAATAAACAAATTCAGTAATGTTGATGACCACGTGGCTCCAGCTATTCTATTCGTAAATATCCTAACAACAGTGACAGTATAACTCAGTTTCATTTGGTGTACATTTATTAATGTGAATATTAGCAGTGTGTGTGTGTGTGTGTGTCATTGCCTGTAATGATGGTGTCTCCTTCATAGTTGAAAGCGCAGGAGAAGATCTCATCAGTGTGTCCCTCCAGAACCTGCAAACAACATTGTTACAGAACTTCTACAGTCATATTATTATGATAATTAATTATAATAATTATAATAAATAATAAAAATTAATTGTTCTAATGAATTATATTATAATAATTAATAACTAACAAAAGAACACACCTGCAGACATGAGCCAGAGTTCACACACCACACACGTGCTGTCCTGTCCGCACTCGCTGTAAGTACACGTGTCCCCTGTGGGTTAAAGCACACCTGGGAGAAATAATGAGTCACAATTAATGTCAATGCAAATAAAAAAAAAATTCTATATTCAAGATTAAAAAATGTAAAAGTAATGACAGGTAATCCATTATACCATATAGGGTCTGGAATAGGATCAATCTGAACTCATCAGACCACATGACCCTTTTCCATTGCTCCAAAGTTCAATCCTTATGTTCCCTAACAAATTGAAGCCTTCTGATGAATCTTGCTAACAAGTAGGTTTCTTATGGACCCACAGCTGTTTAGTCCAAATCCTCTGAGTTCTCATCACATTGTGTGCATATGGAAATGCTCTTACTTTCCCTATTAAACATAGCTCTGGTTTTTACTGTAGATTTTTTACCAGTCAATTCGCCAATTGATCTGATTTTTCCACCCACATTTCTTCCACATAGTTGACAGTTCAGCACTATCCAACCAGTGTTTGATAATGTGTTGAAGGGTTCTTATCCCATTTCCTGTTATTTCAAAACTCCTTACTTGTTTTCTTTACATGATGCAGCCCAAAATTGTAACACTTCTGAAATGGCGAGGCAGTGTTTTTTAGGCCTGGCAATGTGTTTTTCTCCCAAATACTTTACTGAGTTGGTTTTCAAGTATGCTGGTATATCTTTTTCACCTTGGACAGTCTCTGGCATGCTGAGTGATTCCTGTTGAGTAAGTGAATCAAAGCAAAATCAATACTGCTCATGTTTCCTACCAAGCTGGTTCCCACTGTTTTCCACATTTTGGAAGATTTTGCTAGTTCACTGGCTAATGGCACCAGTGGCTAGCACATGCTACAAAAGCTTGAGGAGTTGGAACTCACTCTGCCTATTACATACAGTGTACTGCTAACTCCATTAGACTCAGGTGGGATTCCTGAAATTAGACAAAGTTCTGTGTCCAGATGTGTGCTGCCCATTGACAGCTCAGTGCATTGACAGCTCCATGATGTAAGCTAATGATGTTGGCATGCCCTGGTAAGATGTTGACTATTCTCCTGCTAGTACTCATGTAGCCCATCCGATCTTCAAATACTGACTCTGTAAGTAAGTTCACTTACCCCTCACTCCTGGTAGTGAGCCAAGAGGGGACAAGTTATTGGGCAACTGTCTCCTTTTTTTACATATCATAAATTGTGTTTGGCACAATCTGCTCAGCCTGATGTGTGCAAACTGTCCTGTGAAGTCTGCATTATATGTAAATGACACTCTTTGGGCCTGGTGTCAAGAAAGTATTAGACAGCACAAGTCAAGAAAGTATTAGACAGCACAACAATAGACTTCTTGAGGCAGACAGGAACCGCAGACAGAGTAAGAGACAGATTGATAATATCTGTTAATACACTTACTAAATGATCTGCGCATGCTTGAAGGATAATAGCCTGGCCTGGTTGCTCTACAGGTGACTCGCTTGACTCGCTTAAATAACTTACACTTCATGCACAGAAATTGATAAGATCTTAGCCAGTTCTGCTGGCCTGGGAGAGCTTGCTGTGACATGGTCAAAATCAAAATGAGCACAGAATGTGTTAAGCTCATTGGTGATAGAAATGGTGAGGTTTGTGATGTTGATGTTCTTGTTTTAAATCTGTGAGTATCTGTAGTCCTTGCCAAACGTTCCTTAATTCAATGCTGTCAAAATTGTCTCTACACTTGTGTGTGGCTGCTAAGCCCACTTTTATTCTACCATGTCTCTGCAGTAGACCATCTGTTAGTAGACCATTGATCAAGTATGCAGTCTCTTCATGTCTTGTTTGAGATATGTTGGTAGTATTTGGGAAGACCTGAATACCCTGAGTCTCATCAATGTGTACAACATACTTCAAATATGTGTACAATGGACTACCAATGTGTACAATTACTGTCCCAGGACCTCAATTATGTGTACAATTTGGAATCTGGTGTGTACAATCACAGAGATTGATTGCAATGCATGGAAACAAAACAACTACTTTAACAACAGCTTGGAATGCTTGTCACCAGCAATAACACGAATAAATAGATGAAAACTGCACAAACTCTCACTGTTCAATCCGCTGGCTAAATCATCATGGCCACCTCAGCAGTGTTTAGCTTTAATAAGGCAATGTCTGTCGGCCCAGTGTCTGCATTTTTGTAGCACACTTGCTACAAGACTTGCACACATGGTTTAAGCATGCAAATGTTAACCACAGGTTCTTAGGGGTCAGGATAAGAGATTAAGGGATTCTGAAGTACAATGGTACATAGTACATAGCAAAGAAATGTAAACTAACAACAAGCCTCTTTCATTTGGACATTTATATAAACTGGTATCTGTATATATAAAAACTATATTTCTGGTCTGAGATAAATTGTATTAAATCGTACATTGTTCATACAAGAATCTAATTCTGTTTGGGGCAAACCTACTTCGAAGTTTGCTCTGTTGAAATCCTTGACAGCAATAAATATACAGAAATATTTTTCTTGATGTCCTCGTACAGTATGTTAGATACCACATCAGGGTCTTCATGTGGGACGATATAAATAGCCCATATAACCCTAACCGCTGTAATATCCCTAGGTAGTCTACATGGCCAGCACATAAGCGTGATGCGTTTCAGATTGGTTTGGAAGTGTTTGCACTTTCCGGTGATTGCACCAGGCCTTATTCATCATAACACACATTCCCCCTTTTACACGAAATCTATTCTGCTGCTACCTGGATATAACCATGAACATTCTCCATATTTTACAAGAATATCATTGCCCACCCCACTGCACCAGACATTATCTGAGCAAATTTTAGGAAAGGTGAGTTTTATTCCTCATGACCGCTGGCATTTAGCAAGGACTAAACAACAAGCTAGTTACTTACAGTATGTAACTGTGGTTTTGTCAACTCCATATAACTGCATGCATTCCTTGTCATGTAAAACCGGTGCAGCTTCAGTAAGAAAGTTCTTAGAAATTACTGCTGTTTGACATATTACTTTCCATAAATGTCATATGTCACTTTGTAACCAGAAAATACGCACAAGATGATATACAAGATTGGTATTCAGGTGATATACAATCTCTTCTGTAACCACTGCCAGTGTTTTCATTCATCTTCCTACTATAATGCTAGAATGCTAGAACCCTAGTTTGTCTCCCTTTGTGTTCATCTTGTTTAGATGTCATGTCATGAGACTTTCTCTTAAATATTTTCAGAACTTCACAGACAGGACCATCCTTCAATGTCCTTCACTGTCTGAGCATTAATACCTTGAAAGTGGCCTTCTCTTAGGTGAGTCTTGGTGTTTGGAACTGAGATAATATTTATACGAGATCAACAGAGACAGAGGAAAAATTGGTGAAACAGTTAGCTTAAATAATTGCCTAGTCATCCAGGTAATGTTAACATAAGAACTGTTTAAAACTCATGATAACAAACACTACAGAATTCCTTATCCCCCTCATACTACTGTGCTGGTGAATAAGATTAACAGCAATCAATATTTTAATATCATAAACCATGAACAAAACTAGGGAATTATCACACTACAGAATTTTTACATCTGCAAACATGTGCATACAGTATGTGTGTGAGTGAGAGAGGGAGAATGAGAAAGATAGTGAGTAAGTGTGAGAGAAAGAGAGAGAGAAAAAGAGTCTGTTTAAACTCTGTGTGACCTGTGTCACCGTGGCAGTATGATCTGTAGCTGAAATTGATGAAAAGCCCCTTATGTGGATGTTGTTATAAAAATGTAAGTGTGTGTTTGAATTATAATCCATTATACAGGAAATGGAACTACTCTGGCCTTCAAAATGAGAGAACAGAGGGGCGGAGAGATGGAAATAGATAGATAGATAGATAGATAGATAGATAGATAGAGAGAAAGAGAGAGAGAGAGAGAGAGAGAGAGAGAGAGAGAAATTGATAGAGGGAAGAACTGAGAGGGAGGGTGAGAAAAATAAAGGAAGATGTGTGAATAATGATATAATGGTGGCACAAAGACAGGACGGAGAAGAAAACGAATAACCAAAAGAAATATGAGAAAAATTGTATATAGAGAGATAAAATATGAGACAAGTAGAGACAAATAGGAGTTGACCAAGGGAGAGGCAAGAAAAGCAGGAAATGAACAAGAGAAAGAGAAAAAATGTGATAAGGAGAAGTGTGTGTGTGTGTGTGTGTGTGTGTGTGTATGCATACATGCAAGACGTACCTTAGATATCTCTCCTTCATGACCCTCTAGTTTACACATGCACTGGTAGGTTTCTGCATTAAACATCCTGGATGTACCTAAACAGAGGGAGAGAGGCTGTGAAGGCAGAGATCATAATAATGGTTTTTGATGTTTATGATGATCTTCTAATGTGGATGATGAGGATGATGATAGGGATTTACTGTGACTGTGATACTAAAGGTTGATTGTGAGGATTCAGATTATGATTCCAAAGCTGAAGAGATACTGGTAATGATGTGTTAGACGTCACTGGTGAATCTGTGGTTGGTGGTGGTGTGGATGACTGTGTTGCGGTTGTGCTGACTGTAGTGATGGTCTCACCATCGGCTGAAGCTGTTGCAATGAGCTGACCGGTATAATTAAAGCAAACGTCAAGCACCTCGTCATCATGACCGAATAAAGTCGCCAAACACTGGCTGCTCTCAGCATCCCACACCTACACACACATACAAACACAGCAGCTCAGTTTAGGTCATTCATACACACACACATAGAAAAATTTCTTTATCACTTGATATACTGAAGAGGGGACTGAATTCTGGCCTTGCAGCTTTTGTCCATAGAGGCAGAGACGATGAGGGAACAGTCCCAGTTGAAATGCACGCTACTGATTTCTCCCCTGTGCCCTATCAGAGTGTGTAGTCGCCTTAAATGACACAAAAAACAGATACATTCATAAACAAATCACTGCAAACAGAGAACTTGTGAAATGGTTATCTAGAATCTGGTTTGTATATGATAAAAAACATCTAGGCAGAAGATGTTCAAAATTTTCAGTGATCTCTCAGGACTCCAGCTGCTCACACACCCACACACACAAACACACACACACACCTCCCTGATGGTACATCCCACAGTATGAGAGTGTGATCGAACGAGCCAGTGACTAAACGATTCCCAACCGTGTTGAAGGAGAGAGATATTATCTCAGCAGAATGACCCTAAGAGAGACAAGCATGAGAGACAAAAAAGACAAACAAACGAGACAATAAGAAATTAGTAAACAACAAAATATACGTATTACCTGGATTGTCCTTATAAAAAAGGGAATGTCATAAAAAACATTAAATTTAACTTTTGTCTTGATACTTTTGAAACTGTCCCACTGTACAGTCCCACTGTACGCAAACTCAAAAGTTTGCATACCTTGAAAGAAATTGTAAAACATTCCCATTTATTTGGAAAATATGACTGATGATGCAAGAGACTTTTTTCTTATTTAAGGATAGTGGTCACATGAAGTCATTAATTATCACATAGTTGTTTGACTCCTTTTTAAAACCTAATGATGACTGAAATCACCCAAACAACCCTGATCAAAAGTTTACACATTCTTGAATGTAGGTCCAAATTAAAAACATACAGGTTGAGACACACTGATTTAAATGGCTATTAAAGGGAAGTTTCCACACCTGTGGCGCATTGTAACTGTCAGAAAAACAGATAAACTGCCAATGGACAGTAGCTGAATTTTATAATGCAGGAAAAGGATATAAAACACCATCTCAACATTTGAAAATGCCGGTCAGTATGTTCAAACTCTGATAAAGAGTTGGAAAATAAGCGGTTCTGTCGACCTGCATGGTCCACTTGCCAGGAGAAAGCCGTTACTGCGCCCCTGCCACAGAAAGGCCCGCTTGCGCTACACCAGACAGCACCTAAACACTCCTGGAGCAGAGTCATTTTAAGTGATAAGAAAAAATTTAACTTTATGTTTGGAAAGGAGTCAACAAAGCCCACGGTGAAAAGTACACCATCCCCACTGTAAAGCATGGTAGTGGATCTCTTATGTTTTGGGGATGTGTGAGCTCGAGTGCCACAGCAAAGTTATCAGAAAATACTGGCAGACAATTTGAATTCTACAACATGAAAGCTGCGCATGGGAAACTCTTGGATGTTGAGTCCAAGTTGACCCTCCAATGACCCTCCAATGGCTACAGCAGAAAAAGGTGAAGGGTCTGGAGCGGCCATCACAGTCTCCTGACCTCATAATCATTGACCCACATTCATTTCAAATCAGCAGTTCATGCAAGGTACCCAAACATTTTACAGGAACTGGAGGCATCTTGCCAAGAAGAATGGGAAGCTACACCACCTAAGAGAATACATTTGTTTTGCCTTCTCACTCATGTTTTCTTTAAAAATGGTACACATTTTGCAAATTCTCTCAAGGTATGCAAACCTTTGAGCATAACTGTAATGCAGAGCCTGACAATTGAATAAATACAACCAGTTTTCATCCGTCTTTATCACATGTACAGTAAAACATTGGATTGCGAGTAACTTGGTCTGCAAGTGTTTTGCAAGACAAGCAAAAGATTTCAATAAATTTTAACAAAGTCTTGAAATACGGGTGGCACCAATTTACTTCGTCAATCGAGAGTCACGTGATCACAACTGAGCCAATAGTTCTTTTCTCTGTCGTATGTGTATAGTCAACACCCGTGCGTGTGTACTGTTTACTATAAGATTGTGACCATGTGTGTGCGCGTACAACATTTTAAAATTTTGTGTCCAAGTTTTGTCTCCAGTTCCTGTTCTTTAGTAACTGTGCTGCAACAACAGCCCTCGTGAAGAAAAAGTTTTTTTAACCTAATCTTAAGCTGTAGCAGTGTGGGAGGTCTGTTTAAGAATAACGCAATGTCACATTTCAGCGAAATCGGTTAAAGGAGGCAAATGCAAGTGTGATTAGAGAGGTTAAAGTCGCACAAAAAGAAAAAGATTCCAGTTTGGTGACAGAGACTCTCTGTCAGAGAGCAGTGATTCCACTAGTGTGTGTACTGTATGTGTGCACGCGCATATGTGTGAATGTCGTCCTACACAGTAGCCCCCTCCTCCTTCTCTCTCATCTCATTCACACCAGCTACGATTCTTTTCAAAGGAAACGTGCAGGTTAAATTGTTTTATTTTTACTTTATATTCTGTACTTAGCATTTTTACATAAATATTTTTCGGTTGTGAAACAAATCATCGGAGTTCCCATTATTTCTAATGGGGAAATTCGCTTTTATATGAGTGCTTTGGATGACATGCTTCCAGAACGAATTATGCTTGCAATACAAGTTTTAAAAGGTTTTTTTGAAATATGATTTTTTTTGCTGCTGTTTAAACACTTTTTTTTTATGCCAGGTTGAAATGGAAATGCATTACAATACTGCCTTCTGCGTAAGTCTACAGCAATGCACATTGCCTCATCTAATTTGAACTAACCAGATTTACTAATAGAACAGCCTTTAAAGATGACCAATGACCACTGTTAAAAGCGCTATATAAATAAATAAATTGAATGTCCAAAGGGCCTCCACTGAGAACAAAAAAACTATTGGAATAAAGCTAGAGATACTCACCTCTAGGGTGGAAACCTCTTTACCATCCTCCACATCCCATAATTTAGCTGTAGTGTCCATGCTGCCAGTGGCAACCAGGGTACTCTGGGGGTTGAAGGATACACAGACCTGCAAAGGATACACACACACACACACACACACACACAGTGTGTGGCTGCACAATTTATAAAATAGACAAGTATTTTTATTGTGTGTTATGCCTATTTGAGGAAGATAGCACACCATACTGAGCATACCAGTAGTGTCTGTCAGATGGAAAAATGACAGAGAAGGCTGATAATGGTGTCAATAACAGTTTTTTCAGAGCCTGCTGTTAACGGAATACCTTTGAACCACTCAGTAACAACAATGGAACCAAAAGGAAAATGCATGTAGCGAGTAATGTGAGAACTATGAACCTATTGCAGATGAATTCAGGGATTTTATATAGTGTATATGGTGTGTCTAGTGTACAGTGTATTAGAGTAAAAAATATCCGCACTTTGACTATAGAACATATTTTAATTAACTTTTAGAAAACACAAATACATAATTTTTTCGACATAATCTTCTTGCTTTACAATACACTTTGTCCATCTGTCAACAAGCTTTCATATTCCATCTTTGCAAGACATGCATTGTCATGCCAGATCACAGCACCCTTGAATAGCAGTCCTCTGCGTTTAATCCGAAGTTTAGGCTTCAGCTCTTCAATAAGAGTTCTTCAATTTCACTGTTGATTGTTGAAGCTTTTTCCTCATAATGTCTGAATACTGGCTCTTAAGAATTTCAGAAAAATGTAAGCATCAATTTTCCAGCTGATGGTTGACTATTGAACTTTTTCTTGGTCTGCAGTTGAGGATGTTTTTGTTTCATAATCTGCTGTTTACTCTCAGGCTTGTAGTGAGACATCCATGGTTACTAGTTATGATTCTCTTTAAAAACCTTTCACCATCCTTAGAGTATCGGTCCAAATTTTGTTCAAAGATATCCAAACGCTTCTGTTTATGCTCTTCCGTGAGTTCCTTTTGTGCAAATCACAAGTGGGTCATCTATTTTTGTTCGCACCACAGTTACAAATGAATTGATGTAACACATTCACACCTGCGCAGCAGTGACTGGGGAGACCATAGCATTGAATGGAAAGCACTGATAACACAGTGCGGCCAACAGAAGTTTTGAAATATCTGGAGTACGGATAATTTTTTACTAAGGCTTGCATACATTATTCAACTATAACTAGCCTCATAATCAAATGTTAGACTGACTTTATGAATAGTTTTATCATATCAATAGTATCAGAAAGAAAATAACGGGGGTTCAACCTCTAATAGTATCTCACGATCCAGTTCAGCCTATAGTTTCACATTTAGATTTTCAGTGCTTTACAGGTATAGGACAGGAAGAGCTGTATAAACTTATCACCTCAGCTAAATCAA
>JAQMYJ010000038.1:21463942-21486131 GCA_030014305.1 Clarias laeviceps
TCACACATACACACTTCCAAATATTTTCTTTTCTAAAAAATTTTCTTTCATTTTTGTGAAGCTGCTTTGAGACAATGCCCATTGTTAAAAGCGCTATATAAATAAAATTGAATTGAATTGAATTGAATTGAATCATGCTGAGAATACTGCATGACAGAATGTATAGGATTAGGATACGTCATGAATGTAGAACAGTGTAATTAGCATTTATTAGCAATTAAGCACTATAGGTGAAGAATGAACACAAGTAGCTTGTGTTTTGAATGTTAACATTTATGTAGGCCTACTTGTGCTGAGCACATGAAGCTTCATTCAGAACCTCTGTTTTGAGGAAAACCTGCAGTGCAGGCAGAGGTCATGCTAAACAGGCTAGGCTAGCTTGCATTTCCTGCTGATAATTTTACCTTTTTAGTTGTTAAAAATGAAAAGATATTTTGCTTCTTTTTCATTTAATTAGTTAACTTTAGCTAGCAACACAATTATGTGAACTGTGCTGCTGAAAGGCTACCAACGACTTGTTTTAGATGGAATGTTTCCTTGTATGTCACTCAGTGCAGGAGTTGAAGCTGTGAATCAATCAACACACCCTAGATTTTAATACGACAACTTAGACCTTTCCATTTGTTTATACTGGTTATCTTGTATGATGTATGCTTTACTGATTATTTTATATTCATGCTTTCACAAAAATCTTTTTCAAACATTTTCAAATGGATTGTGCATAGTTCTCCTGTCTTGGAGGGAAAAAAGCATTGAAGCCTAGGCAGCATTTCACCTATGGACAGCAGAGGATTGAATGATCTTTTCTTTTGAAAAAAATGAAGTGGAAATTTGGTTCACTGTCGCCAAAGGAACAAGAGACAAAGACTACTTATGGACCAAACACAGGTAGACAACATCCCCAGCAGTGTTGGGGGACGTTACTTTTTAAAGTAACTAACATTACATTACAAAATTACTGTATTCAAAAAGTAATCAGTTACATTACAGCTGTGATTAAGTTTCCAACTTTCCGCGCGTCGGTCCTTACATAGTCAAACCGCATAGGTGAGATAGGGATATAACAGCAGGAATAACAGAGGGTCGGGTTGTCGGGGTTGGGGCTTGTAGGACGACTTTCACACACACACACACACACACACACACACACACACACACACACACACACACACACACACACACACACACACACACTAATGGATTGGGAATGACTGCTGTCTGGCTCTAGGATTACATAAATTGTCTGAATAACGGATTACATTTTTGAAAAAATAATTAAAAAAAAACTATTTAAAAAAAAAAAAAAAAAACTAAGTAACTGAGTACTTAAATGGCGGACCTAACGCGTTAGATTACTTGTTACATCAAAAAAGTAATCCGTGTACTCTAACGCGTTACTTTGTAACAAGTTACACCCAACAATGATCCCCAGTGAATCATCCTGCGTTCTTATGATGACGACAGACTTGCGTTAGATATCCACTCTAATCACCCTCTATCTAGCTCACTCTCTTACTTACACACACACACATACACACACACACACCAATTCATGCTCCCTCCTGGTGTTTCATGTGACATACTAGGCAATTTTTTTCTTAAATTGGGGCATATCTGCACAAAATAATTGTTACAAAAGTTTGTGACGCTGTCTCCATAAATGAGACTAAATGGGCTAGGGCTGGAGCCATGGTATGCGTAGAGTTTTACCTTGATTTTAGTTTCATACATAGATTATTTTTTTCACAATGGATCTACCTCAGAATAGAACAGAATAAAATCAGCTCTTGTAGATGTTTGCAGAGTTGAAGGGTGCAAGACGTACGATTTCTGCTGTGTGTCCTCTAAACGTGTAAAAACACTTTCCAGTTTCAGCACTCCATAATTTGCAGGTCTTATCGAAGGAGCCTGTAGCTATTTTATCGCTGAAAGAGAAAGGTAAAGAGAAACACAGAAAATAAAAATAAATACATGTTGCTCTCAATACATGTTCTACTAATCTGAAAATATAAAGTCAATTACAATGATTTCCTTGTATATCTCAATAATTTATAAACGTAGGCTGGGAGAAATAAGGTAGCATTATAGTAAGAGAGAAATAAGCTGCTCCAAACTGCGAGAAGGAGAATACGAATGAGAAAGACAGACAAAGATAAACAGCGAGATAAAGAAAGAGAGATAAAGACACAGAAAGGGACACAGGGATAAGGGAATGAGCACCTGACTCAAAACGACAGCACTCCCACATAACACCCTGGAGCTGGCTGAACCTGTAGTGTGTGTGTGTCTGTCTGTCTCTGTGTGTAATTATTTTGTTTGAACTTTGAATTTGTAAATATAATTCAACAAGTGACATAACATTAGGCAAATATATATATATATATATATATATATATATATATATACAGTATATATATCTTTAGACAAAAATGTCGTCTTAAGAGGACTTGACTTTTTACACAAACAAACAAACAAAAACTCATATGACGACATTTTCTCCCAACTTCATAGTCTGTATATCCTCATATGAGGACTGTTAGGTATAATTATTTTGCCAAACATCTCCCTGGTTGAAGACATTGATTCAATTTATAGTTATCAGCTATGAATAAAGAGAAACAGTCAGTAGAAATTGGAATGTACACAACAGTAGAGTGCGGGTCTCAGGAGGTTAAGGTATGGATGTTTAGTTGACAGCTGAATATGTCAGATAATATCATGGAACTACATTATAAGTCAACAGCCTTGGGGTTGCATTCCCTTTCTCTTCATCTCCTGAAACAAGGACATGATCACAGATTTTGACCATGTTGTAATTACAAGCACATGAACAATTGTTCTATGGGATGTTTTAATATAAGGAAAAAAAACATTCAATAATAATAATTACTATTTTAAACATTTAATTAATTTTATTGAATTTTGAGCAATTATTCTTTCACTACATCAGTATTTATAGCTTCTTGCAACTGCAGGATGTTAATTTGTTAACAAGTGCGCTATCCTTCTGAGACCAGGACTCTATAGTGCGTCCTTGTGTTTATTAGCACCTGATAACTAAGAACTTAATCATCATCTTTAAACAAGAAGACATTTGGCAAATGAATTATACCTAATGGTCCTCATATGAGGATCGTACAAGGATGTATAGTAGTTATGTAGTTATATAGATATACAGGAAGTCCCCGTTTAATGAACATTCGAGTTATGAATTTCCGCAGATACGAACGGACCCATGCATCTAACATCTAACATCCGTAGATGCAAACAAATCGTAGAAGTAGCTTACATTTACTGTACAAAAGTAGATGCTGCAGATACCAATATTTACAATTATACAATATTTTCATTGTGTAAGTGAATGAATAAAGTGTCTAAAGTCTGGTATATTGTATGCATGTGCGTGTGGGGGTGCAGGAGAAATGTCGGCCTCACCAGTTTCAATAAATTAGCCTGGGAGCACGTTGATGGAAAATGGCTGTCCTGTAAAGATGTCCTGATTAATCCTAATTTCAGCAAGTTCACAGTCCAAAAAAGTGGAATTTTAGTTGTGTGTGTGTGTGCATGTGTGTTTGTGTGAAAGTCCTACACAATAACCCCCCTCCTCCCTCCTAACCCCCCATTTCCTGTCGAGGGTGATTCTTTTCAAAAGTAAAGTGCAAGTTAATTAGTTTTATTTTTACTTTATATTTTGTATTAATCATTTTTAGATTAATATTTTTGTGTTGTGGAAAGAATCATTGGAGTTTCCATTAAAATGGCGCCTGGGATTCCCATTATGATTTAAAGGAGACAACATTTCACTGTGAGATTCATTTCCTTTTTGGCCACATGATGGGAAAGGAGACTATGCTTTATATTGTATATTTGTGTTAAAGGCATATATGACTCACTTTATCTGATTTAAGAACAAATCCAACTTATGAATGTGCTCCTAGAACGAAACTCGTTCATAAGTAGGGGACAGCCTGTATAGTACTCGAGAGAAAATGTCATGTCCCTCTACAAGGACATCTCAAGGGCAACTGTTTGTGGACACCTCTTAGTTCTTAGGTAAATGGCAATGCCAAAGCGTACAAACATATCTTATACCACTGTGCTATTCAAACATTGTGGCAACAGTCTGGGGAAGACCCACATATGGGTGCTACTGTAGTCAGGTGTCTAGAAACGTTTTACTACATAGAGTAAGAATTAATATTCAATGGAGGTCTGAGGAGTCTGATTTAATCATGAAAGAAGTGTGGAAAAAAGAAAGAAATGGATGGTAATAAATAATATTAATAATAGTAATAATAATAAGAAGAAGAAGAAAAGGAAGAAGAATTACCCATAGGGATTATTGAATGCAATGGCATAAACAACATTTCTGTGCCCCTCCAGTGTGTGCAGTTCCTCTCCAGACACAGTGTCCCATATTTTACATGTCCTGTCATAGCTCCCGGTTATGAAACTGCAGAAATGATGGAGGAAAAAAAAAGATGAAAAAAGGAGTGAGTGAGTGAGTGAGTGAGTGAGTGACTGAGAGGAACATGAGAGGCTGAGATAAACTCACCTCGACCCTGATTTATTGAAGGCGACATTGGTAAGAGGCAGGATGTGAGCCCGAAGCGCCTAGAGAGAGGGGGGAGAGAATAAAAAAAGAGAGAGAGAAGGAGTGAGAGGGAAGGAATGATGGATGGAGAGAGGGTGTTGTGAAGTGGTGCACTTAAGTGCATTAATTCCTTTCCAATCTATAATCCTGACTGAGTGATTTTCATACATCAGTAATTTTCAGTCTGTAAACCATGGCGTCCCAGTGGGTGGTCCTGGTATTGCATCCAGTGGAGGTGGCAAGAATTTTATGCTTTCAGCATGCGGGGACAGCTGTGGCAACCGAAATAAAAAGCGTGATTATGTGGATGCGTGGATTTGTCTTGCTGCTTCACATGTTAATGTACTTGGCAGTGACATTAGATAAAAATGTTAGTTTTTTAAGAATGCAGAGCACGTTTTTCAACTATAACCCTTTATTGACTTTTTTTCTGATTGTGCTTTCATATATGCTGTGCTGAGAAATCCATTTGAATCAAACCTTGGTGCATTTTCTCTTCTTGGTGCAGTTCATCTGGGCACATAACAACACTGCAATTTCACTTGGGTGTGGATTTAAACCTTAGCCCAAATTGTCTGGATCTAAAAATATACAGGGCCGAAATGTGCCTCTCAAGCTTTGAAAATGCTGCTGTCTATTCATCACCTTGTGAAGCAAATATCATAAGAGTAAAGGGAAGCTCCTTTAGTGGCAGAAGACTCTGTTGAACAGTCCCAGGGAAGAGAAGCGAGTGCCTTTATTGCACCGGAACGCAGATTTAATGAGCAGGCAAAAGGTATGGGTCAAATAAAAGAGCTAGTAAGAGGAATATAACCATACATAGATAGAAGAAGTCTAGAACAGACCCTGATGACTGTGACTGTGTTTCATTTTCTGAACACTCAGGGTGACAGTAGCTGCACATCAAAGCAACACAGCAGAGCAGTGACTCCAAGCAAGTGGTAAGGCTGTCATGAAAAAAACATTTGGACCCTCCCAACAATATTGCTGGACAAGTGCCTACTCTTTTTCATGCAAGCTGCTGAGATGTTCGACGATGTAGCAGTTGCACTGATAAGCTCTTATGGTTGTTTAAGGGTGGGTCAAAAATTAGACTTCATAAAAGAGCAGGGAAAACAGCTGCTACCTGGATGGGTCTTTGGCACACAGACCCAGGAAGCATCAATGATTGTCTGGCTGGAGCAATAGCAGAACATGTGACACAATATAATACTCTTAAGGTTGATCTGCTTCCCATGGAGTTGGGTTTAAAAACCCACAAGGGTGGATAAAAAGTTGGTACATTATATGGCCAAAAAGATATGGACATCTGACCCATGCAGCTTGTGCAATTTGCAATTAGAGTAAATAGAAGGTGCAGGCATAAAATGCCACCCTTTAAAAAGACACTGGAGTACAACAATTATGAAGGTTAGAATGTGGAATGGTTTTAAGCACTATGTAGTAGTGATTGTCAAGCAGGCAGGACTTGACTTGACCTAGAGTTTTTGTGGTTTACAGAGAATCATAAGGGATACTGCCGCCTAACGACAAGTTTGGGGAGACATACTTAAAACACAGCACGGCAAAAGGAGTCACTTGCAGACAGGTGACTACATCGAGTTCACAATAAACTTTTCCATACAGACTGAAATTTGCTTCTTTGCAACCCTTATGCTCTGTGGAAAGTTTATGTAATCCTGTCCCTCAAACAACAATGTTAGTGATAGTCAGAAAAGTAGGGTATTGGCACTATTTATAAGTACCTGTTGTAAAATAATGTTACGTTAGGTGACACCTCCCACTGTGTCCTCTGGATGATATTCCCAGCTGAGTTGAACTAAATACAACAATGTAAAGTTTTTGAGACCTTTCTTTATGGATTTGTTAAATAACATTTTAAATACCTTCAGTACATTTTGTGATAAATATACTAAAAAAATAAGGGCAGAAGATGTGCCACTTTTTTTCTCTCTTCTCTTCCCCCGTAGTGCAGGTGGCAATGTGACACTGAGTCTCTACAGAGGCAAATGTGAAAGGAACTACTACATTACAAAGATATGTTGTTAGACAAGCTGCTGCGATATACAATCAATTCAGCTCGCTTCATTACCAAGCATCCCTTCAATGTACACTGTGCTGTGTGGTCATGTTTTCAATGACATACAGACAGTTTTCAGTTACATATAGACTTATATAAACATGTAGTGTCCTCTGTTTTGATGGCAAAATTTTAGCTGATAGTGTCACAAATGCAGATCATTTATTATAAGTGCATTTGTATTTTAATTGCAATCACTTACAAACAATCACTTGAATACACTAACTTGAGTATAAAATTCATACAGAGAGCAAAACGAATTTGTATGTAAAAAAAAAAACAGTACAGAGGTGTTTATTGAAAGCATGAGAAGGCATGCAATGCAGTCACGCATGTTTGTTTCTCTGTCATGCTGCCATCAACTGTTTCATTACAGTCACCTTCATTTACAACCACAGACATATCAGGGACCATACACAAAAACACAGGCTGAACAGTGAACCATAATACAAACATAGTAGTGCTACCGGACATTGTGTTAGCAGAAAAATATAACCTCATATTATAGACATCCATCCATCTATTTAGGAATTTCTCCATGGAGGCCAATGGTGACCACTGTATTTATTTCCATTTTACAACCGTGGTAGGACCTCCAGTCAACTTTCACACACACTCACACACTACTGGCAATTTGGGAACACCAGTTATTTTTTACTCTATCAGCAACTTTTAAGCTGCAGTACTTTCTTGTAGGATACCCAGTGCATGAGCTGATGTTGTGAATCAATCAACAAATCTTAAATTTTAATATAACTTAGACCATTCCATTTGTTTTTACTGGTGCTCCTACATGATATATATGCTCGATCTTCGAGGGCTTACAAGAATGTTCATGAATTTAAACTTGATTAAGCGAATGCTTTTTCTCGTAACCTGAAGAAAAAAATTATGGCACGTCATCCCATTGTGCATCAGTGGCACTATGCCTAAGGCTCATATGGGATTTTTTCCACTGCGTTGAAGAAAGATTAGCGATATGCACTTTGTAAGATTGTCCAATGACATTTTTCACAAAAGAAACCTGTCATGTAAAAGATTATATTAAAGGTTGCTTCATGTTTGAATTTGTGTTCATTATAGTGTGATGAAGGTCTGAGACAGTTCAGTTTTTTTTTAGATTGAAGATATCGGTTTTCATGACACAAAATAAAAGGAATAAAAGACAGCTAACCTTCCTAGTTATTATTTAAAAACTGGAAATGTAACAGTTCAACAAATCTTAACTGCTATAAATGCAATGGTTTATGCTAATAAATGTGCTGATCCAAATGAAATTTTTATTTACACTGACTTGTTTTGTTTTTTTTGACACATATGAGGGGTGTTCAAGTCAAACCAGGACATTTGATTCTGCAGAATAACGGAACTCAAAAAAGTAAAAACTACCTTTATTTCTCTACATAATCCTCTGCTAATTTTTTTTCAGTATGCATCATGTCTGAAATGTTGACCTTCTAGGAACTCCTTTAATAGACCAAACATTTGAAAATGGCTTGGAGTGAGGTCAGGACTGTACTAGGGATGTGGCAATAACTCCCAGCCGAGATCTTGCAATGTGCAAGAAATTGTGTGTATTGTGAGATTGTGTGTACAAGTTCCCACTGACAGATGTGTCTTTTCTGCAAGTTGACAACAAGTGATTGATTGATTTTCAAGGATCAGGTGTTCCATTGCTGAATATTCACAGGAACGAATGCAGTGGGCTTTGAGCCACCTTGGCTGGGTTCATCATTCATGGACATACCAACTTATTTAGAACATTTGCACCATTTAAATGTTTTACTGCAAATAAGAGCCTCATGACTGTACTGTGCTTAAAGTCTTCTATAAATATCAATCATTTTTACATCCTCATAAAAGAGAAATTACATCCTCATAAAAGAGAAATTGAATCACAAGTTCTGGTATCACTTGAACGACCCTCGTATTTGACCCTATGCTGCCATCTAGTGGTTGTTATAAACACAATTAACCGGAACCGCTCATTTTTATAAAAAGGCATACTAAACTACCTTCTGTGGTTATCCTTGTGTTAAGAAATATCCATGTATGAAATGATAGTTATAACTTATGCATGATCTTAAACATTCTTTTTAAGCTGGTTACAGTATGTATACAAATGTGTGTGTGTGTGTGTGTGTGTGTGTGTGTGTGTGTGTGTGTGTGTGTGTGTGTGTGGTTGTGAGTGTAGGTGTGTAGGTGTGTGTACAGATGTGCTTGTATATGCGTACCTTAAACAGGTAAAAGTTGCGCTCATCTGGTTGGTTGAGTTTATCCTGTAATCGTTTAATCAACACTTTCACCTGGTCGGTACGTGAGTCGGTGATTAATGGCTCGATTCTTCTGATTTCTGATAACAACTCATTCACGTTGGTGCTGAAATGAGAGTGAATTGTGTGAATTGCTCTCTTAGAACTCTTAGCTTACATGTGCAAAATTAAACAAACTCCAATATTATACCAGCAGTATATCACATAATAACAATACTATACAATAATAACAAACAAATGGGTCTTTTTTTAACAGACCCCAGTATAGGCCTTTTCCAAATGCTTGAGATGTCGTTTTGTGGTAAAAGTATATAATTTTTAATGTAAAAAATAAAATGTAGTGACTCAAAATGTGCTTTACTTAGAGGTTCAGAAATTTATATATTAATTGTAGGTTAGATTAATCCAATAATTTTGAAAAGGGATGTTTAAACAGCATATGGGTGAGATGATCAAGTCAAGATTTTCATCTAGCTCTAGCATCTGCTGTATTTAGTTTAATCAATCGGAAGGGCTTTTTATGCTCCTCTAGTTCTATAAATTTTGTAGTAATAGCTGTCTCAGTTTTAGCTCATACCATTATATTCAATTCAATAAAATGTTATTTATATAGCACTTTTAACAATTGTCATTGTCGCAAAGCAGCTTTACAGAATCAAAAGATAATTAGGAACATTTTTATGAAATATATGAGAAAATGTATAAATCTGAATTATATGAATCACTCATGTTGGTTTGCTAGTCACAATATTAGTACAATGATCATCCATGCTTTCTGGATTCTACTAAAACTGTTATTTAGCTATTTAACAAGCTGGTTCAGTCATCATTATTTGTTCAAACAGTTTACAGCAGAATACTGTTTTGGCTACAAAACTGTCAACACTGTCAATGTTGTAAATCTTAAATACCAAATAAAAAATTTGTTAAATTAATTTCTCAGGGCTGTAGTCTCGGAAAATGCTTCGGGTGCATACTACGAGACACCCTCATGTCATTTCTATTTGATCATCAAATCCCAAACTTTCAATCACCTCAAGAAATACCAGCATTTTCAAAACCATCAAATAACTCCTAAAAAAAACACATGTATTGTAAGGAAAACACTGGTGGAGATATCAAGGTCACCTAATCATGGAAAAAATGACAACATTATTCATGGAGAAATATCTTAAAATGCTAATTTTCGCTTTTTTCCCATTCACTGGCATAGGAATGGACCCGTGTTAAGTATAGTACTGCAACCAGACACTAGAGGGACTCAGAGGTACAGTATAATGCTTTAAATTTTGCCAGCCATGTACTATACATAATGTCTCAATCTTGTTTCTAAGTAGTCATGATTTTTTACTTTTGTTTTAAATATAGTTAAGAAGTTTACAATGATAAATGACAATCCGACCAGAAATCTTGAATGTTTTCACCTCATGCACAGTGTATCACAAGTCATTTTTGGGCAGGGAATTTAAAGGTTATAAGGATTTAACACAAAGTGTTCATTGGGGCATTGTGGTTAATATGTGGTACAGATTTGCAGAGGAGCAAAAAAACATAAGGCCAATTTAATCTTGAAATAATAGAAAATATTCTAAACATCTTGATTCTAACTCATTTTGATGACAAGACATATAACCATTATTTAGGTTGCCTTTAGATGAAAGAATTACCCATACACTATTTCACCCTTATAATACCAAGAAATGGGCACAGATATAAGGATAGCTACAAATGGCATCTACCCATTTAGTCAAATTCAACCTTATTCAGAACATTCTTGATATACTAAATTTTAGGAACTCTGAATATTGAGATATGGCCTAAACCTAGGAAAAAGCAAACCCATTTGGACTGGCTTTGTCCTGTGTTGAAACACACTGTGAATAAGTTTGAATAACTGTAAAGTAGACGTTGATTTAAAAATGGCAATACTCACGTTGGTGTTAAGTGTAGCAGGTCAATGCATCTGCTTTTCTCCTGTCCTCCTGCCACATAGTCCAGAATTATACCTGCACAACAACAAATGTAACCTGGAATTAGGTGATGTATTCCTCTTAACAGTTTTCCATACACATATGTTTAGGAATTTTTTTCCCAAAAAAAGGGTGACATTAAATCTTATGTAATATTGTGTTAGTGTAAGGGTTCAAGCTATTTGGTGAGGAGAAAATGGTAGAATATAATGGTGGATCGCTTTCAGGCATCAGTAGTTTACAATTACAATAAAACAATAGTAATGATTTACAAAAGTTATTTTAAAGCTGACAGTATAATTAATTTAAATTAAATTATCATGGTATAAGGCAGCAAAATGAAATTTTATAAAGTAGTTTATTTCGTCTTTTATATATTATCTATGTAAATTTCTTGAGCTATGTCAACTCTGCCTAAAAATATTAAAATACAGTAAAAGACAAGCTGTCCATCGTGTGTAGTCAATGTCCTGAAAATAGGCCAGGAAGCAGCAGAGCAACTGTACAGAGCAATTACTCTGAAATCCTGAAACCACATTAGGGGAAATTTCATTTTAAGATTTCCATTTAATATGATTTCTCTTATTTGTTATTGCAGGAGTAAATTTAACACTCAACACTAACAGTGATGGTAGTGAGTTTTCCCCATTTTGTGGCATTAGGGTTGCAGGTTTCTAGTGAAATTAATCACAAAATGTGTGGGCTTGTAAACAGTTTCCACACAAATGAATAAATAAGAAGAAGAAGAAGAGGAAGAAGAATGCATTCTTAGAAATACCAATAACCACAACATAATAAATAACTTCATCACATGTACCAGAATACAAAGCAATTTTAACAGTTTTTGATGTGTCATAATATTAAATATTTATCCCTACATTTTTAATTCTTAAAACCTGTTTCTGCCCGATAACACCTGTTTATGTTGTCTATGATTGTGCTTAATAATGCGTGGGTTTTTGTTTAGTAAGATTAGTTAATAGTAACTTAAGTTAATGACTACCCAGGAGAATACCTTACGTCCTCACGGTAACCTTAATTAACGTTCTCGTTGATAAGCTGAACTCGAACGTCTTTTTTCAGCTTTGAATTGTGCTTAAAACACAGGCTAGTTCACAAAGCACGAACATCAGACCGATATATTACAAAATCAGACAATATTAAGCTGTAAACTTTTTTTTAGTGTTACCTGGAGGATAGTAGCGAATATGGAGCCTCTTCAGCCTCATTTCTGCTCGAGTACAACAGACCGCTGCCACGGCAACCACGACTACGCTTCTTGTTGTTCGACGTGCGCATGCGTTAAATTCAGGCGCATTTTGTTCCTGAATGGTGAGTCATTGCATTACTTAGTTGCTTATGTTGTAAAAGCATAGAAAATTGCCATTATTCTCTTCATACTCTACTTTTGTAACCAGAATAATGAAAATTTGAAATTAACAATTTGCACATTTCATTCACAAAAGATCTGAAAAAAATATATATATATAATATATATATATATATACATTGTGATTTACATAAATTTATACTAAAGTATTATAGTAAGTAAATTTTTGTTGTCGTTTTCTTTTAGATTTATCAGTGCAATATAAATCACTTTCACATTCTACTAGATTTTTTAAACTCTCTCTCTCTCTCAGTGGCACTCACAGTTAAGTGTAATCTTACATGTCAGAGAATGTTCATTTACTTGGACAGGTTTATCCTTTAAATGACATTGCCTGTATTTTAAAGCAACACCTGAGACTAAATTGCCCATAGTGTGTGTGTGTGTGAGTGTGTGTGTGTGTGCCCTGCCTTGGATTGGCACACCATCCAATCTCCCCGTACACGCTGCATGTACCCTAAGTCTCCTGGGATAGGCTCCAGGCTCCCCGCCACCCTTTATACAGGAAAAAGCGGTATAGATGATAGGTGAGTGAGTGAGATACTTAAAAGCCTTCAACTGAATAATCTGTAGAGATTAATGTTTTTCAGATGGCAACAGTTCTTTAAACCCTAGTGAGTAGATTTTATTAAACAACCATGTTGGAAGATACAATCTATTTCAGAAGGGTCGAAAAGGTTTATTGGCCTGCATCAAGCAAAGAACCGGGGAGATTTTAACTTCTTGGAATTGGGTTAAGAACTTTCCAATGCATTATTAAAAATTGGAAGGATAGTGCTAAATCGTCAACTTCACAGAAATAATATGGTCAGAAAAAATATGAATAAATGTGATTGAGATAACTTAAATGCTTGTTGGAGTTTTATGGTCAAGAATTAACAGGAAAAAAATCACAGCTATGTTTACACAGTTGTGTGGCCACTTGTTAGCAAGAAGTCAGAAATAAAACTTCAGTTTGCTAGAGAGAAAAAAAATGGACTTTGGAGTAGTGGAAAAAGGTTGTCTTATGAGTACAAATTCATCCTCTTCCAGAGGAATGGGTGTGTCAGGGTAAGCGGTGAAGCTCATGAAGTGATGCATCCATCATGCATAGTGTAATCCAAACTAAAGGCAGTCAATTCATTCTTGAGGTATGTGACTTTTTTTTGGCCGGTCAATGTACAGTATATAGTCTCCTATCATGTTTTCATTATACGCTCCTTGGTAGCAGCATTCAAAGTCCTGGATGACAAAATAAGCCTTGTAGTCCTTACAAATTTTATCAAATGCTGTCACAGAATACTTTTTCATTTCTGTCTTGATAAACTGGCCAAATCATAGCAGAATGTGCCTGGAGGATGCTTGAAGCTTCTTGAGGCCATCTCTGTTAATTTCAGATAGGTCTTCACTTAGGCAGCTAGAACTAAACTGAAGTAGTGAGTGCTGAGCCCCTTACCTTATTACAGAAAGTTGTAGAAAATTCTAAAGGATTTTCGAAAATTCTAATAAGTTCTACAACATTCTGGACTCTCCTTCCCAATTCTACTCCTTGCCAAATCAGCTACTCAGCGCTGAATCTACCTTGAATGTTCTAGAAAATAAATACATTTCATTACCCTGGTTTGGTTAGTTTGATCTTAAATTACTTCTTTAATAAACTATTGCTTATACTTGGAACTGTATTTGTATTTGTATTAGAAATTGATTTAGATGGGGGCAGGAGACTGCCTTGTTGTCATGTGAAGCTGCAATTTTTGTCCTGATAAACATCTCCCTCAAGCTACACTATACAGCCAAAAGCATATGCACACTTGACCATCATACCCATATGTGATTCCCCAAACTCTCATCAAAATGCCTTTGGAATAAAGTCAATCCCTGCAGCCATGCTTTAAAATCTATTGGAAAGCTTTCCTAGATGGATGACTTATTATCACAGCACAGGGGGACTGAATCTGGAACTGGATGTTTGACAAGCACGTGGGTGAGATTGGTCAAGTGTCCACATATTTTTTGCTACATATAATATTTGTATCAAAGTTACATAGTATACCCATATTTACATATATTATACATTAATATATATTAATTTTCCACCATAATTTGCAAATAAATTCTTTAAAAATCCTACAATGTGATTTTCTGGATTTTTATGTGATTTTTTTGGACTAAATACTTTTTTGCCCCACTGTATGTTGCATATAGTATGTAGCACCTTGGTCCTGGAGGAATGCTATTTTTGTTTCACTGTGTACTGAACTGTTTATTGTTGAAATGACATTAAAAGCCTAAAAACTTGACTTGATTTGAATAATGATTTCATACTATTGAGTCACTGAGAATGCACTTTTTCAGCTCTGTTTCCAGGCTGTTACATCTGCATGATTTTAATTATTTGCTGTAATTGAATATACTACTGGTTATATCCCTTGTTTTGTAATGGTTATACAGGTAACAGAAACAATGCTGCATATGAAACACAGATCGTACCCATTGAGGATCCAGTAAATGGATCCAGTAAATAAAGATTGAATTGTTAAGCATGAGTTCTCTTTCTCCAGGTCAAGATGTGGAGAGCAGAATTTTATGCTTTTATGGCTTAAAGATGGTAAAGAAGACATTCAATAATTTCTCTATCATTTCTTTATAATTTACAGGCCAGTATTATAACATGAAAACATCCTTATACTATCTTAGGTCCTAAGACCTTAATTTCTTATTTTTTTTATTATGTTGACTAAATAAAAGGGCTTCTATCAAGTCTTAGAGGGTATATAATTTAAACCATGGGTATTTGTGGTAAAATGTCCATTTACATATCACTAGCATTGCAAATTCCACGAGCAATATACTGGTTTTCCCCTAGAAAAAGAGGATGATGGCAGTCTCTTTTTTTTTTATCTCTTGCATAACACTAGACTTTTGGTTGGTAATTTCCATGAGTGTACTACAGAGTAGTGGTGGTTTGGAGAGGCTAAGCCCTTTATTACTTCAGCAACACCTTGTACAGTATATTGCATGGCTGTAGTTGAAAATATGCCGGTTTTGTACTCTATTGATTTTCACAAGTACTAAAGTAGCGCTGATTTGAAAGGGCCAAGCACCTTATTCAGCATTTTTTTTTGACAGTTACTCACAGTAGACATTTTATGTTCTAATAACTTGCCTTAACATTATGACCACACATCCAATATTAAGTAGGTCCCGCCTTTTGCCACCAAAAAAGCAATACACTGTGTTCTAACACCTTTCTATGGGAACCACCATTAACCTTTCAAACAATTTAAACTACAGCAGCTCCTCTATTAAATTGGACAACACCTTTGCTCCCCATGTGCACCAATGAGCCTTGGCCACCCATGACCCTGTTGCCAAGTCACTGGTTTTCCTTCCTTGGACCCCTTTTGGTAGGTCCTGACTGCCGACTGGGAACATCCCACAGTTTTGGAGGTTCTCTGACCAATCACATCACCCATCATAATTTGGCCCTTGGCACAGTAGTTACAGTTACAGTATATCATTACATTAAACCTGGAAATGGGTGGGACATATTAGGATGCAAGTGAACATTTTGTCCCTGAAACTGATATTGGAAGCAGAAAAAAATTTGCAAGCATAAGGAGATGAGCGAAGTTGAAGTTGAAATGAAGTTGTTGTTAGCCTTTCGGCTACTTCCGTCAAGGGGTCGCCACAGCGGACCATCAATCCGCACACCAACTTGGCACAGGTTTTACGTGACTGACGCAATCCTCCCATTTTATCCGGGCTTGGGGCCAGCACTGCATGCAGTGGCTGGGTAGTATATTAGAAAGTATTAGATTTAAATAAATAAATAAATAAATAAATAAATAGAAAAAAAGGCCAAAAAAGGCACATACTCCAAGATTTTATTAACTGCCTTTATCTTTGATTTCGGTGCACAGTGTGGAAGTGAGTTCACGTGTTAAAATGATATCTGTTGAAACGAACCACACTTTCACAACTATAATCCTGGAATGTGTCTGTTCTATTAGGGAAGAAAGAAGAGCATAGAAGTGATAACCTCGTCATTCAGTACATTCAGGTCATCAGTTAACTAATTTATTTTATTGCCACATAATGTTGCTAAGACTTGACCTGACCTCTTCCAGACTAGACCTCTTGGAAGTGGTGCTAATCTTAGGAGGAAATTACACAGAGCTTTCAAGCCAAACTGTAACTTTTTCTATTGTGCAGAATAATACAACACAGTTAAATGAGTAAAAACGACCTTTATTTCTCTTTATAATCCCCTACTACACTAACTCACTTATCCCAGTGTTTCACTACTGCTTGGATGCCATGAAGGGAGAAAGTTTTATCAGTATAACAGAGCTATGATCAGATTGCCTGCTTCACATCTGAAATGCTGACATCCAAGGAACTCCTTTACTGGCCTAAACATGTGAAAATGGCTTGGAGCAAGGTCAGGACTGTAAAGTGTAAAGTACAAGTGGTGGTGGTGAATAATTGTGCGTACACTTCCCACAGACAGATGCGTCTCTTCCACAAGTCTCTTCCGTCGATTTTCAAGGGTCAGACATTCCAATTGTTCTTCCATTGTTCACAGGAACGAGTGCAGTGGGCTCTGAGCCACCTTGGCTACGATCGTCTTTCACGGATGTACAGCAGTCTTTTAATAAAAAAATCTTCTGTAATTGTCAATCGTTTTAGGCCATTCATGAGAAATTTGGTGTGTAAAGTCTGATTTGAGCTTCACTTGTGAAATGACCCCAGTGACCTATCACGATCACCAATGTTTCACACAATGACCAATCAGAAATTATCATTGGATCTCAATAACCAATCACTGATCACCGTTGGTCCCCAATGATCAATAATTCTTAGGCCTGTTCACTGATCAATAAGAAGTGTTCACACCTCTTTCTTCCCAAATGTTTAAATGCATCTTGGGTAATTTTACAAGTAACAAAAGCAAATTATTAAATTTAAATTCGAGTTAGTTTTCCAACCCCTAACTACCCCTGCTTTTTGTGGTCAGAGTTATATGGTAAATATATAGTAATAATAAATACATAAATAAAAGAAAGAAAAAATATATACATTCGAATTTTTTTCACATTTACCCAGTGACGGTATAGTAACTTAAGTGTTATTCATGTGTTAACGTTTATTCTGGGGGTATTTTAGTAATACGTGTCCAGTTTGGATTTTGTTTACTTACAATAAATAAATCTTAAAGTTTTGAGTTCCAGGAAGCTGCAACGGAATTTGCGTCACCAACAGAAAGTGCCGTGGTGTTCCCTGGGAAATGTAGTAGCCCGTGCAACCCATGTCCCTGTAAAAGTCTTACAAAATTACAGCAAAAGTGCAAGCTTCTTTGTTTATTAAGCGAGATTCCGGATATACCTTATTAAATATTCACAACAAACGCCGGTATATATTTCAAGACGTATCATTAGGTCATGTAAACATGCACAAGGAAACAAAATCTTTCCTATACCCGAGCTGTTCGATTCACAGTTCTGTATTGAGTTTATAGATCGATTCATATTTACAGTAATACTGTTTATGTGTTAATACGTAATACGTAAAATATGCCAATATTTGTACAACCGGATCTGTTTGTAGACGCTGATCTTTAGAAAAGCGGGATTTAAAAAAATACAAATAAAACTACATCTCCCATGCTGCACCACGACAGAGTTGTGTAACTTTCCAGCTTCTTCCAGGCGAAAACTCTCGCGGCCGTTGCTAGTTAGCTAGCCACATCGGCTAAAATAAAAATATCGATCTGGTTTCGTTTTGGGTGATTATAAAAAGTTTATTTTTTGTATAAAAGCGGAGAGTTTTATCACTCGGATATAACGAGGTGAAAAACAGAAGAAGAGAAAAGACACAAAAGAAAATCGGGGGCGGATCAGAAATCAAACATGTCCTCCTCTTCCTCCTCGCAGGCATCTTCCAGGCGGCAGTGGTGTTATCTATGCGACTTGCCCAAAATGCCGTGGGCCATGATCTGGGATTTTAGCGAAGCTGTGTGTCGCGGGTGTGTGAATTATGAAGGTGCAGACAGGATAGAAATGCTGATAGACACGGCGCGGCAGCTGAAACGCACGCATGTGATGCAGGACGGAAGGTCTCCAGGTCCACAGCCGGGTAGTAAACACGGCCCTGGGGCGAAAGATGGCGCTCTGGACGGGGGCAGAAATACTGCTGAGCGGTTTGAAAGGAGCAGAGGAGAGTTCGTCCCAGCTAGACTACCTAATGGACTGCCCAGGCTGGAAGATGGTGTTGTTGCAGAAGTGAGCAGGCAAAGTCCCAACGCGAGGAGAACCATGGTGGCAGGTGTGCCGCCCAATTTGATGCCCCAAGGGATTGTGGGTACGCCGCATGGCCTTTTAATCGGTCCCAGATCCAGCGGTGCACCCCTGGCCATATCTGCCCCGATGCTGAGTGAGCTGAACAAGAGGCATGGCGTCGGGGTGTCGTTCATGAACCCGGAGTTTGAGAAGGACCTGAAGGAGAAACAGAGGAACGCAGAGGCACTAGCCGAACTTTCCGAAAGCGTCCGAAATCGGGCCGACGATTGGGCCGGACGTCCCAAATCTGTGCGTGACACGTTGCTGGCTCTTTCCAGCTGCACGCCATTTAACGTGCGCTTTAAGAAGGACCACAACCTTTTTGGGAGAGTGTTTGCATTCGATGCCAAGCTTGGCGTAGATTTTGAGCTCAAAGTGTTTGTTGAGTACCCCTGTGGCTCAGGCAATGTTTTCTCGAGCCTGTTGGCGTTAGTGAAGCAGATGTTCCAGGATAGCCAAAAAGACTCAGGCAAAGTGATCAGCTCGGGCTTTAAATACGTCGAATATGAGAAGCGGCACGGTGCTGGCGATTGGCATCTTCTTTCAGAGCTTCTCAGTGATGCTGTTCGGGCGTTTAAAGAACCACCGACCCCCGATTCACTCCCCCAACCTTATTTGGATGCTGCCTATGCAATGTTACCCACGGCACTCTGCCACCTCGCTCGTCCTGGCCAGGCTCGGATGCGGCGCCGAAAGGCTTCTCCAGATCCCGAAGCAGCTGAGAGGATGACATCAGAGGAGCAAATACGCCAGCACTGGTATCCTGGCATGAGCGCACACATTCCGACCAGTTCTTTGGCCAGCGTTATGCCTGGCCATCCTCCAAATCTCCAGGAGGTGGTCCCTGTTTCCCATGGCAGTGACCCTTCACCTATCACCGCCCTCATGAACGTTGCAGACAATGTTGGTGCCATCAGCCAATCGCCGAAAGATGTGCCAGGAAGCAGTGGTGCTCACGCTTCCAGTGCTAGCCCTTCTTCATCTGGGCAAAGGCGACTGGCATCACGTAACGGGGAGAATGGATCTGGAACAGCCACAGTTGCCACGGCAATGCCCCCTGTTGCGGCGACAGACCAAGGATCTGAAATCTCTGGAGCATCTGGAGCTCCACTTTGTTGCACCATTTGCCATGAACGGCTCGAGGATACACACTTTGTCCAGTGCCCTTCGGTACTCGTGCACAAGTTCTGCTTCCCTTGTACCAGAGAATTCATCCGTAATCAGGGCTCAGGGAGTGAGGTATACTGCCCAAGTGGTGATAAATGCCCACTGGTGGGCTCTAATGTGCCCTGGGCATTCATGCAGGGAGAGATTTCCACCATCTTGGCTGGAGATGTTAAAGTCAAGAAGGAGAGGGACCCTTAAACTGAAGCAGGTATTGTTAATATATACAGTATATTACTGGAAAGATACATTTACAAATAACCTCAAATGCAAAAAGATAGCACATGCGATAAATCACATCTAGTAATTTATTACGCTTCAAATTTGTATGCACAAGGTCTTTGTCATAGACATTTTAAATAAATTTTAAAATGCACTATGCCATTTTAAAATGCATTTTTGTTCTGTTTTAGCACGACTGTGTTGCAGCTCCTGAACCCCAAAGACGATAACGGCACAGCACTGAAGAGACGACTGTTCACTTGCGCATGTCCTCTTCCTCCATTTAGCTCGTCCCTCTGTACACGATGAAGAATCCATCCATTCATCCATGTGTCCTCATCAGTGTTTGATGGGGACCATTTTCTTTGTCTCTCCATTTTCTTTTTACCTATTACTCTAACCATCACTTTTCCATCTACTATCCTTTACTTTTACTCTATCCATTCATCTTTCAAACTTTTATCAGCCCCTCTCTCTACCTGTTCCTCTCTTTCTCTCCTGTTTTTCTTAATTAATTTCAGTTCAGTTTATTTCAATATGTTTAAGTGTTTTTTTTTTGTTTTTTTTTTATAAAAACAGTCATTTTCCTTTTCACTTTTGTTCCATCACTTTTTTTCATTCCTCAATTAATGCCTTTTAATGGACAATCAGTTAGATTTGGGTCGCTTTTTTATCCCAACAATATGTAATAGTGCTTTACTGCAGAGCTAAATCAGTTTATTTTGGGTTTTCAAATCCCTTTTTTTAAACACTTTTGTTTAGCATTATTGATTCCCAGAAGTTGATTTATCTCATGTACAACCTGCGACAAATATTTAATCTGAATGTATGTCCTAAAAATACATAAGCAAAAGGTTTATCTACTGAATTCTTTCTTTCAAATATAATTGATCAGCTAAGACTACCTATAGGTCTAACAACTAACTAAACTTCCCCAAAATTCTGTTAATCCAGGCTGGAATATAGCCTCAATGGGACACTATTCTATGACAGTTTTTCTATGAAAATTTTTTGGTTGATTGACTACATTTGGCAAAAGGATTTGCTTTCGATTTATCTTTCGCCCACCTGTTTCTTTAATAGCCACAACAGCACTAAAGTAGGCATGTGCCAATGATTAATATGCATATTGCAATAATTGGACAGTCCTTTTTTGTTTTGTTTTTTACAATATTATAATAACATTATATTTTGTAACTAAGCAACTGCCCCATCTGCCAAATTTGTCTGTATTATCTGCTATTAAAAAAAACAATTGTAGTTTTACATAAGGTATACAACCGTCCTTTCGATAGTATAGATTTTATTTTAAAAAGCCACCTATCTATCTTTTTCGATTTGGGTGTTGCAGCCTTGACAGTAAATTTAAAGTGTTCATAATAACAATATTGTCAAATATTGCAATATATCATATCACAGTCAATGTTTATTAATAAAGCATTGATAATTGGCACATGCTTACAGTGTTGTGACGTTTTGTATTTTGATATGTAATATTACACACATATACACAGAACATCCATAACATTATGACCATTGACAACTGAAAGGTGAAGTGAATAGCATCAATTATCTCGTTACAATGGCACCTGGAAATGGGTGGGAAATATTTAACATTTTGTCCCTGAAGTTGATGTGTGAAAGCAGTAAAAAGGGCAATTTTAAGGATTTGAGCAACGTTGACAAGGGGTCGAACTCTTTCATCAGGATTATGTAAAAACGGTTTAAAAATGGTTAACAAACAAGTTTAGGGTGCTGACTTGGCATCAATTTTCCAGTCCGGTACTTGGAATCCCCACCTCACAACGTACAGGACTTAAGGAATCTGCTAATGACATCTTAGTGGCAGATAACACCACCTTCAGAGATCTAGTGGAGTCCATGCCTCGACAGGTCAGGAAATTGTTCAATATTAGGTAGGTGGTCATGATGTTATGGCTTATTGGGGTGTGTGTGTATATATATATATATATATATATATATATATATAATTTGATGCATTATGCATGTATAGTAGAAATATTTATATTTTATACAGTATAGATTGTATGAATATTTGCTGTTAATGGTTATTAGATGTGCAATTTCTATAGATTTGATACCACAAACAAAACCAAAGATAGATGTGCTAAAAATTCTTATATATTAATGTTGTTACATATGTATTTTATATATA